>BJFM01003181.1:154056-183488 GCA_016586285.1 Arothron firmamentum | reverse complement strand
GCGTTTTTTTTTTTGTTTTTTTTTTAAATAAACAGGTTATATTGTTTAATCGCTTCGGCTGTGTACTATCAACTCAAACTATTAAAACCAAAAAATATGTGTTAGAATCAGTGAAAAGACTTTGTGAAATCAGTCATTTTGCCTCCTTCTTTAGTGTATATTTACCTACGCTTCTTTAAAAAAATAAAATAAATTTTCATTATCACTTATGTGCGTTGTGCTTTTTTCCCCCCCTAATGGGTTTGCGAAGTAATTCCGTCTCAAGTTTAATAATTAAATGTATATTAAAAACACGTAAAAAAATAAAATAACAATCAAACACACAGGTGAAGTGTGATTTTACCAGGTCTAGAACCCCCACAGGGCCCGGGGAAGGCTGGCATTGGTCTCCCTGCGTGGGCTGTACGTGCAGCAAAACTGATGATTGCTTTTGTGTTCTGAGCCATCTGATACAATCTATTAAAGTTAGAAATTAATTTCAATAATCCAGCGCAGACTTCTCTAAAATCCTTTGCCGTCACTGAACAATTTAACAATCCACAATTCAAGAAATGAACCTGAGACGCACCCCCCCCCCCCTTTTTTTTTTTTTAAGAATTTAAAACGCGATTAAAGTCGCAAAACATGATTTTTCGATGCACTGACGGGACATAAATGCACTTCGGCGGACATTGCAATTACAAATGTTTTTTGTATTTTCTTCCGTATTTTCAACAGCTTCAAATGTCTTAATTGTCAAACTGTCCGCGTATTTTTTCCCCCCAACTACATCTTAAAAAAAGCGCGTGCAAACAAATGAAACAAAACATTAAACACTTTAGTTTAAAAAAATAAACGTCACGAATTCGTTTTATACACGTTCAAAGTATTAATAAAAGCAAATCTAAGGATATATATAAAAAAGAATCCTGCTGATTGTGGTCCTTCATCACACTCCTTACAGGTGAAATGGAATGAGGCTTGTGGCTGTTCTGAGGTCAGTCCTGTCCCCTGGACGCGCTCTCAGCTGTTTAATGAGCTGATGATAGTCACACTGTGGAGGAGCCTCCTGTGCAGCCTCCAGAAGTTTCCTCCTGCCATCCAGAGATATCAGGACCTTCAAAACGAGCAAAGTGGCTGTGAAGCTGCAGGAAAACTTTTATGAGGTAGGCCTAAAAACATTTTAATATTATATTAAAAAAAACAACCCTTAATAATAATGCACGACTAATCAGTTTGATTTTTAAGTGTCTTTTGTTGTGTTCTTGTTGCTCCGGGTGCCATATTTGTGAATCTCTAACAGCCTAGATTTTTATAGAAAGTGGATGGAAGGCGCCGAGGCTGCCTTCATGCCCTACCTGATGGGCTGGGTTGTCTCTGCTGTACAGGCACAGCGTTGCTATAGCAGCTTGTCTGGCTGCGCTGTTGGTGTCTGTGCACGCAGCTTGCAGAAGCGCACTGACCACGTCTTTGTCACACAACACGGACATGGCGCCATCGAAGTACACCAGGCTTCCCAGGGCTGTGTAACAGTGACGCCGCGTGAGGGCGTCGCTGTCGGTGATCAGTGGCGCGAGCATGGCCGCCGCCCTCCTGACTTCCTCTCTCCACTTCAGCCTCTCGTCATCTTCTAAATCTATGATCTGTAAATCTGCTGCTGTCTCGCATGTCCATCGGTGTGTGTGCTGCCCTTTGTCTTTGGCCCTGCCTGAAGCCTCACTGCCCTCACCTCCAAATATTTTAAACTCTGACATACACCTTAACCAGCGACCGACCGCCTTGCACGACAACCTGCGAACGTGCACGCAGAAATCATGGAGAACATCGACTGTGCCTTTAAAGACGTCAGGTTTGACGGTAGATGTAAGATTCCTTCCTGGATGCAATCTTCCTAAAAGCCTACACACACCGGCCCTGATCTGGCAGTTGGTGTGAGCCAGCGCCTGGAGCAGCACCGAGGCGTCCAGCTGAAGCTCAAACTGGGAATTCTGGGCAACCAGAGACAATAGAGTCAGGAGGTCCACGGCAGAATCCCACAGCTCAACCGGCTGCAGCGTCGCAGAGAGCAGAGAGCTGGCAGTCCTGGTGCGTGGAGCCTGGTGTTCAGGGATGGATATCTGGCTGTTAGCAGGCGGTGCAAAGAACCCACAGGCTGCACTCCTGAGGCGGGCAAACGCGCGGTCCGGATCACACAGCAGCAAGCGGTTCAGCAGCGAGATAGGCTCCTCCAGATGGACGGGAGAAAAAATCTGAATTACCTAGGGGGAAAAAAAATAAAATGCTGACAAGTCATCAACAGATCAAACAGCCAGCAAACAAGACGATGAGCACAGTCGTGTTCGCCTGATGCTGGCGTGCTGCAAGAGTTGTGCTGCGTTACATCAGAGATTATGTCTGTAAGTGCCTCACCTGCAGGAGGCTTCCAACAACATTACAGCTGTCATACAGCTGGAGAATAGTGGCCGTGGTGTGTGGAGGCAGCTCCATGGAGAAAGGGAGGCACAACAAGTAGCAGCTCAGCGTGGACACGCTGCTGTGGCTAACAAGCACCTCCAGCCCATCAGGGCCGCCTGCAGCAAACAGGTCAACACTGTCCCGGATATAAAAGGGGTTTTTTTTAGTTTTTTTTTTATTAGCGTCAGTGGATCAGGCAGAATTGAAATATTGGCAAAGAAAATTAGAAACGTGAAAACCCACCAGTCCGTGCCCAGCAGGCGGCCAAGAGTGAACACGCATTTCGACCCATAATCAGAGAGGAGAGGAATGCACGAGCGCGGATCTTCCAGGTAGACGGACAGAGCAGAGGAAAGAAAGGCATGCACCCCTGGTGGGAGAAAAAGAAGTGAAAGTTTAGCAAATAAATGTGTTTTTGCGCATAATAGGACATATTTATTCACCGTTTGCTGAGCAAAAGTCAGGATCTGGTGCTGTGAGGGAATCTCCAATTCTTTTCCAAAGATCCGTCAATATTGCTGGATCAAAACACAAAGGTCCATAGCGAAGTTTCTGCTGCTGCATGACAGATAAAAACAATTTGATTTCCTGCAGCAAACTGTTAAAACTTTTGAAAAACACTCCGGCGCTACTGGCTGACCTTGCTGAGTGTGTGTTGGAGTAAAGAAAGGAGACCATCGCAGAGTCCCCATCCAGACAGGAGAGAGACCTGAGGCTGACGTGGCAGCAGAGAAATTACTGCCAAATATAGCCAAGCAACCATCGGTCAGGAGGATCTGTACCTGATGTGAGTCCGAGAGCAGAGATTTCAGCAGGAAGGTCAGGCTGTCCAACTCAACTTTGACATCCACATCTTGTTTGACAAACAGAACCAAGATGGAAGCAGCCAAAGGCTAAAGGAGAAGTTAGAAAAGTCCCAGAATCACCAGAACTATAAAAATCACATGGTTATAGTTTTCTCATAGAAATCCAGTTTAAAGTATTCTAAATGCATTAAATATAATACCTTTTTTTTTTTTTTTTTTTAAAGAAATCAGCACCAAGAACTTACAGCCAAAGGAAGCAGGTTTGTTTGAATGAGGATGGTTCTGAAAGGCTCGGTCAACTCCTCCAATCTACAAAAATGGATAGATTCAAAACAAAAAAATGATAGTGACCAAGCAGCTGAGAGCAGCTAAACAGGAATCAAACCCGTGCTCCTCGTCCGCCCAGCTGTGGTGTTTCTCCCAGTAGACTCTGAGGACAACAATCATTTCTCCCAGGGTTGGAATGCTCTCGGATCGCTGGGCGTGAAATACAGACAGTTTCAGGGAGAAATCCGTTCGAATAATGCTGTTCTAGTTCCTGAGACCAAACCTGAATGAAGCTTGGGTTCTCAACAGACTCATGGAGGAGGTCAAAGAGCGTATGGGGTAACCCAAGTGTCCCCCCTATCTGTTCCGACTTCTCAGGATTAGAGGTCAGAATCAGGTTGCGTAAGACCTTGAGCGGATGGCGAATACATTCTACAAGCAGGCCACCAGTCAGCTGAGCGAATCAAAGAAAAATAACTCTTCAGTTATTGTATTTTATACCTTCCTAAAAGTCTGACATCATTACCTGGGCTTTAAATGCCAGGATCTTGGCTTTAATTTGAGGTGTGATGGTTGCCGGGTTTAACAGCTCCTTCGATTGCCCGGGTGGCATCGATGCTTGGGCGAGTTTCTCCCAGTAGACCTCCCTGTCAACATCCTGCAAGAACAGGTTACTGGGAGATTTTCCTGTGGCCTTGTTTTTGGAGAGGAACTGAAGCAGGAAAGGACCTGAATGTGCTGTGAAGTCTGACTCTCCCTGTTGCATTGGCCTCTTTGTGCTCCGGCCTTTACGGTGGAAAATTCCCGCTCGTAGTCTCTGCTGATCAGACCCCTGCGGAGTTGCCACAGCTGTGAGTCCACACATCAGATCGCCGAGACATCCACTACATGAACCAACACAACAGACCTTGTTTTGTTTCTCATGAAGGCTTGACTCTTTGGTGTGAGTTCACTGGCTGCATCAGAGACCACAGAGACGTCGCTTGATGGGGCCGTACGTATGCCTTCTGCTGCAGCAGCAGAGCACTCTCTGCCATTTTCTGCACCATCTTTCTTTACTTTCCCATCCACACCGGGTGCTGCTTTCTCTCGGTCTCTTCTGTTCTCCTGCTGCCGGTACTTTCGTAACAGGGCGCTCTCTCTGGAGGTCGGCACCGCCTTTGCTGCTGCTTGCTGATGTTTCAAAGCCAACGTGTCAGGGCTGGGCACCGCTGTCAGAGGCCGGGAAATGCTTGTGTCTGAAAACACTGTTCGGCAATAATAATAGTGTGATGCATCAGTTTTGAAGAGTCAAGCGATTCATCTCAAATCACACGAGAAAGATATTATTGAATAAGAACTTTAGGCGTCACCTAAAATACCATCGGCAACAAAGGGATGACGCAGGAGGTCTGACCATGACAACCGCTTCTGTGGGTCTTTATTTAACAGACCTTTCAGGAAACTCTATAAAAAGAACATTAACAGAACATTATTAACCAAACTGTATCATTTAAGAATCTGAATAATTTCCATTACCAGACAGTTGTCACTCATAGTCTCAGGCCACGTGACTGGGTCTGTCACTATGCGGTTCAACAGCTGGAAGATGGACTGTGTGTAGAACGGAGGCGCCCCCGTGTGGAGCTCATAAAGAATGCAGCCCAGAGACCACAGATCAGCAGTGTGGTCATATGGCTTCTCCTGGATCAGCTCAGGACACATGTATAGTGGGGTTCCCTTGATAGAAGTCAGCACAAAGGTGGAGAAACTCATGGCCCTGGCAAACCTACAGCAAGATTATTCAATATGCTTTAACTTGATGCAACTAACTTTAGACGCCTGGAGCTTCTGGCTGTAAATCAGCATCTACATACCCAAAGTCACACAGCTTCACTATTCCATTTTTCATCAAGAGTACATTTTGTGGTTTCATGTCCCGATGAAGGATGCGATGAGAGTGCAAATAATACAGAGCTGAAGCCAGCTGGCAGGCAATCTCACGGACCTTTAAAGGAAGAGAATGAGTGAATCCTGAACATGTGGATTTACAGTAAACCCAATGTTGGGTTTTGTTACAAGTGTACATTTTACCTGAGTCTCTGATAATTTGCCATCATCTTCGAGCACCTGATACAACTGGCCCTCTGCATACTCAGTTACAATCACAACCTGTCATAAACACACCAAAGACATCTGTCACGGGATTTCAATTGGATGGAAACAGAATAACAATCTGTATGGCATAATTTTCAGAATCTTTACATAAACATACCTCACTTTTGGTCTCGAAGCTGTCAAAGAGCTGGATAATATTCGGATGCTGGAGACCTCTCATAATCTCAATCTCCCTTTTAAGATTTAGCAGCTCCTTCTCTGATCGACCCACTTTAGGTATTAACTTCAGAGCAACTACCTAACAGACACACACAGACTTATAACTTACAATACACTCATATGACCTATCCCATTTCTTACGTACTTGGCCTGAATACATTTTCCTCCCTTTGAACACTCGACCATAGGAGCCTTCTCCCACCAGCTCCAGAACATGATATGTATTCATCTCCATGTCAGAATACAGGAAAATGGCGTTAAGTGGAAGAAAATGGACATAAATTCTTAAAAAAAAAAATTTTTTTTTAATGTTTTGAATATATTAACCTCTTTTCTTTCCTTTCCCCCACCAATAATAATACTTGTGGGAAAGCCCTACAGGTTAAGGTGAAACGGAAAGCAGCAGTTGAAAACGCCGCCTAAACAAGTCAGGACACGCCTGAAATAAACTCCAACAGCAAGTCGATCAAAAGATTTGAGGGATTTTGACCCTTGATCTTCCAAGGAGCAAGGCCAAGGTCCTTTGATTATAAAGCAACCATACTGTACTTCTGGTGTCGATTGTCCTCAACTTCGACAAGAAGACTATTGCAGAGCTGTGAAAAAATACTCAAAAACCCGATTGGATTCCTTTGTCACTGTGTTCCGTCCAATAGTCCATCTCGGCTCCTGTTAATCAGACGAATACAGGGCCTACTCAACATTTGGTCTTAAGAGCATTCAGATACCTGCCCAGCCGTTAAAGGAAAACAGCTTAGATCTCTCTCCCTTTATCTCTATGAGCCCTGATGCTGTAATCATAGTCCATAATCTACCGCCGCAACCAGCAATCCTTACGCCGAGTCTTAATCGCTAACAATATTGTTTGCAATCGAATTTATTGACTTGCGCCTTCGTTTGGTAACCATAACAACAAAATATTTCAAGGTATTCCTAAAATTGCCAACCAAAAGCATTTTAATTAAACATTAATTCTGCCCTGATTTACACTTGTGCTGGATATACTTGATGTATATGTTGTATTTATAAAGAGAATTATTTGTAAATATTTAATTTTCACGTTTGTATAAACACGTAAAGCAACCGGTGAAACTGGCTTTTTTCTGGACAACACACACGGAGAGGTCCTTAGCATAGAAACCAGTCCTGCGTTCCTAGCAACCGCTGACTACTTAAATGCAGTGTGGAAATTTATTCGAAAACATATAGTCTCCCATTTATATTTATTGAGGTCCATCACTCCAAAAATAGATAAAATTTGATCTATAGTTTAATTTAAAAAACAAGCTGATTAAGAACAAATATACAATAACAAAATATAAATGACTGAAGGGGATGTTGCAGTTCTTCATTTGTCCACTAGATGTCATTCGCGGAACGTGCAACGTTGCCGAACGCTGACGAAGAAACGCATCTCAAATACAGTATATCACACCAACATATTAACTTTGTAATATTCTTGTACCGTAGTACAGCTCCAATAAACTCCCCATACCTTCAAGTTATGCAGTATCCCATTTTTTTATATTAATTGCGTAAAGGATACACTTAATAGCATTTTGTAATGGGGCCGTATATGGCGAAATTTAACTCGGTGTGTTTCCAGAAAAACATGTCTCAGCCCTCGAGCAGAACAGCTATAGTTCATCAGTGTCAAAAGTGATGATAGGTTGGTAACTTTTAAGTGGCTGCATAACTGCCTCCAATAAGCTTCTAGAAAGCCAACCCCCCTCCTATACAATGATTGGGTTTTCATGTTTTGCCACATGCCGAAAATGCATACAATTGCAGAGGAGCAGTAGTTAAGTCTGCACACACAGGTGGAGAATGGGAATGGGTCATGACCAGGAGGAGTTTGCAATGACTGGACTTGTACGACCTGCATTGTTTTAGAATCCTGCGCATTAGGATCATGCTGCTCTCTCTCTCTCTCTGGCTCTTCCCGTCTCCACTGAGCTTGCAGATTGAGCATCGTTATCTTCTCTGCTGGTCATCGCGCTGTTTATTGGATGCACATACCGCCATGTTTATCAAAATAACTTTTCTCCTCTTTCTTGTCTTACCCTTAAAACTTGTGCATTGCATGGAAACTGAGCTGTGCTACCCGATTGAAATGGATGACCGCAACCAGGATAGGAAGAATTTTCAAAACGACGTGGGAAACCTTCATGGGAAACATGTCCTAAAAATACGAGCTTTCCAGCAGGAACTGGTTCTCGATTTACACCAGGACTTTAGTTTCATTGCCCCTTCTATTGCCAACCAAGACAAGTTCTGGTCGCCCGACAGCGATGACGCTGCTGACCTGAGCCGGTGTTTTTACTCCGGATATGTCAATTCAGACCGCGATTCCTACGCTGCGTTGAGCCTCTGTAAGGGTTTACGAGGCGCTTTTGGTTTCCAGGGCTGGGAATATTTCATCAGCCCGGTGCAGAACAGAAGCACAGAAAGTGCGCATATCATCCGGCGCCGAACCAGCGGCAATCTGAAGCTCAATTCAACGTCTCGATGCGCCGTGGACAGCGACCTCAGTCTTCAGGCGGCGAAGTCGCTGGAGAAATACAGGCATCTGCAAGATGACAGTAACGTGACCGAGACGATGCTGAGGAGGATAGGGAGAGCCAAAAGGTTCGCGTCGGTCCCCAGGTACGTGGAGACGCTGGTGGTGGCGGACAATTCCATGGTGCAGTTCCACGGCAGTGACCTAAAACACTACCTCCTGACACTGATGTCAGTGGCAGCGAGGCTTTACAAACACCCGAGCATTCTTAACTTCATCAACATCGCAGTCGTCAAGATCGTGATTATAACCGAGGAGGACAAGGGACCCAAAGTGTCGGGGAACGCGGCCATGACACTACGAAACTTCTGCACCTGGCAGAAAAAGCTGAACAAAAACACCGACAAGCATCCAGAATACTGGGACACGGCCATTCTTTTCACCAGACAGGTAACGCAAGCCTTGTTTTACATAAAGTAACAGGACATTGGTGTATTTTACTGTGCGTAATTACCCACGGAAATGCGTCAATCTAACGAGTTTCTACCAGAGGCAGATCTTGACTTGTAAGGTCTTTTTTTTATATACTTATGTTTGATCAAAGTTTAACTTTTATTAAAGACTATGCAGCTCTGTTAGTCCCCCAGCCCAGCTGGTGTCAGTTGCTGTGACATGTGTGTGTGCGTTCTTTCTAAACACCCAGAGAACGGCAAGTCAGTCAGAACGCACTCCGTCAGTACTACGCAAAAGTAAGGATGGGTCACTGAGGAAATGCCTTCTGCTGAGCTGGAAATAATGTTGAATATGCTTCATGGGTCTTTGGAGAATATGTATTTGTTTTTAGAGAGTGGAGACACACCTCTCTGCTTCTCCAAGTTCACTCCCTGCACTCCCTAAAATATTTGGCAAATCAAGCAGAGCCATTACTCATATTCATTGATCTTTTTGTAATGTGCATGTGGAATCTGGCCACTTTGGTTCTGTTACAGCCAGGAAGACTTGGAATATATCTGACAAATCCACTCAGCAGTCGTCCCATCAGTCACAACATTGAAACCACCTGCCTGTGGTTCTTTTCGTACTGTTAAAGCAAAATCCCACAAAACAGCACAGACAGTGGATTTCCTGCCTTCTAACTGGAAGAGTGTGTGGATTGGTTTTGTTCTTGGTCCTGTCACATAGAGCTGGAGGCCTGGTTAAATGTTTGGTATGTTCTTGTCATGAGAATATGACATGGAATTGGAGCTGTTATGGCTGAACTGTGTATCCAACCATGTGGAATAATAATGTTTAGATAATGCTGCAACCAAAGTTCCATCTGCACATGCAGTCACACTAAAACAGTCCACGTTTGACCCCAGAAAATACCAGTTTTACTTGCTATTTGCATCTTTGCCAAAACTATGCACCCCTCGCCCCCCTCAGGGATGCACTGGTCGGAAGTCTCTTGTTTCTCTCAGTCGTTCCCATTCTTTCTCCAGCTGTGGGTTTTCCAGGCCCTTGCACACCAACATGCCTGATCCTCATTAAACAGGCCCCCGAGGGGATACATGGATGCATGGAGAGAGGAGACACAGCGGTGGGAAGGGACGGGGCAGGGGCACCCGCGCGGCGGGGAGAGTTGTCACATCTCTCGCGTGTTTTTGCATCACCTTCTCAGCCTGAATCAGAATCAGCACACTTAACATTTTCAGCTGTTGTCCAGGTAGAAACACTCACGCGCATTTTCCATGAAGGAGGATCGGGATGCTCAAGGTATGAGCTCGTAACGAAGATTTGACCCCATTTTAACTGTAACGGGCCAGCATGCAGACAGTGAGTCATGCAGATGTAATCCGCTTTTTAGACACAAAGACACCAGTGAGAGGACTCACTGTTTCGCCTAGGTAATGGCCTAAATAGTGGCTTATGGCATTGCAGCACGTGCTGTATCTGGGATCCAGCTGCTTCATCAGCACTGGTCAGCTACAGAAGCGTCCTTGTCTTGTGGCTCTAATGCTAATGTGGGTGTTAAAAGCGTGGGAAAAGTCCCTCCTGCCTCCTGAATGGTAGCAGATGGTTAAATACTGTATGTTCCCAATTCAAGTGTGCAGTCAAGTTTGTGACAAACAAAAATGTTGATATGATTAGACTGCTGTCTGATTAACATCTGTCCAAACAAAGCGTTCCTTGCTGTAAATAATGTTGACCCCACCGCAGAAGTAAGATAAAACAAAAGCCCACAGATTTCAACGCTGCAGACCGAGTCCTCTCAGGGAATGCTGGGGAGAATTCAGCATTTGCCAGGCCCTCTTTGTTTCAATCCTGAGGTCAATCTGGGTGTTTGGCATGTCAGACAGACAACATTAGTATTCCCACCAACATCTGACAGCTCCACATGACAAACAAGGAGCCTGCACACATGTTCACTAAACACCGAGCCCTCTGCTGAATCAGCAAAGGTCAAAAATTCAGATAAAGCCCAACCATCATCTGTTGCTTCATGGCTTGGTGACTCAGAATCAGTCAGTTTAGTCAGCAGCGCTGTTAGTTTACTGCGGTCCGCTCCGGGCACGAGGGGAATGTCCATTGTTCCGCATTTTTTTGGGGGGGGGGGATTTTATGAAGACCCACTCAGCGCTGTCTAGAGGCAACCGTGGTTGTATTTAATCAAATGCCAGCACCATTGTTGTCTAAAAAATACGCGAGACAGCGTTACATTATACCCTACATCCAAAATGCAAACAGCACTGAAAGCAAACCAGAGATATTTAATTTTCAAGGATCGGTTGTGCAGAAATGCAAAGATAGATGACAGATGTGGGAAGTAGGTCACAGCAAAGAAAAAAACAATTGATGTGGCTGTTTTTCCTCTCTTGCCTGTCTTACACCTTTTAGATATTTCGCATAAATGACCCAAACCTTTAGTTGTCATCTGCATATCAGCACATCTGGACGAAATATGCACCGGCCAATGGCTGTGGTTTCGTAGTTTATTCTAGGAATGATTTGTCATGGTGCTCAAGGTCTTCAATTGGCACTGATTTACATGCGCTCGTCCAGGGCCTGTTTGACATTAAAACTCTAACAGAGTTTATCTATAGCAGCTGACTGCTCTTGGTTTTGTTCCCGGGCGTGTGGGGGTGGTGCTTTTCCTGTGCCAGGCGGCCTGACGGGGTTCTGCGGTGGTTGCCGTTGAAGTTGTCCTGTGATTACCATGTTCAGCTCCAAATACAGGCTGCTGTCTAAAAGAGGACGCTACACCCTCGCGGTTACAGTATGGGAAGATGGAAAAGGTGCTCTGGTGTGGAAATCCTGCCATTGTCCCCAGTCCCATTACCTCACAGCAGATTGGCTCAAAGGAGTGAAGGCTGGCTGGAAGAAGCATTGCTCACCATTCAAGAATTTTTTCTTTTCTGCCAGTCTAGAAATCAGATCTTTTAAATTAAGAATGGGACTCTTTGAAGCATGATTTAAATTTTCTTTAATCTTTCATAGGTTTGACCATCTTCGCTGCTGTTAATAAAAGTCAGATCTGTAGGAATGTCTGTATGAAAACAAATAACTATTGTGTTTAATGAAAAGCAAACCTGGATACTGAAGGTTTTGTCTGTGATTTCTATGTGATGTGTGTACTCTGTGTCCAGGATCTGTGCGGAGCCTCCACCTGTGACACTCTCGGTATGGCAGATGTTGGCACCATGTGTGACCCCAAGAGGAGCTGCTCCGTGATCGAAGACGACGGCCTCCCCTCGGCCTTCACCACTGCTCATGAGCTCGGTGAGCTGCCGCCGTCCGCTGTTGGGCACCCCCCAACAGGCTTCACCTGGTTTGTGTCAGCTTTCCTGCATTTACCCCCACAACAGGACATGTGTTCAATATGCCGCACGATAACGTGAAGGCGTGCGCCGACGTGTTTGGGAAACTGCAGGACAACCACATGATGTCACCCACGCTCATCCAGATCAATCGCACGAGCCCGTGGTCTCCCTGCAGTGCCGCCATCATCACTGAATTCCTTGACAGCGGCCACGGTGAGTTTCTGCGACCTTTGACCTGCCTCTGACTGCACACAGACCTGCGGTGTGATTGAGAAGGCGTGAGGCCAAAGCCAGGGCAGACACGAGCTGTTATCAGCGGTGAACTCTATACACATGACAAATCAAAGCTTTTCCACAACTAGTTTATCTTTTTCTATGGAATAAAGGTTTGTTGAAGAGTTGGTGAAATCAGATTTATGTGCTTCTCTCCACTGTCACCATCAATGCAGAGCACAAGCATGAAAATGATCAGAATCAGGGAGAGTTCTAGCCCCGACTGACGCAGCACGCTGAGACTTTCTGTGTTATTCTCGGGCCAGTTTATGACAGGCAAAGGAAATTTTCCTATTTGTTCTTCTAAACTGTCCTGTGTGAGTTCACAAATGTTATAAAAGTCAAACGATACATCTGCAGATAACTTGTCTGAGGGTAGAGTGAGACTGCCAACAGTGTTTGACAAATATTCAGTGATGTGTCAGAGAATCCAGATACTTGCTTCACTTCCATGCAGCTGCTGAATAAAGGAGAGTTCCAGGGTTTTACTTATTTTCTGGGATTAACCAACTGGCTACAATCATTTTAGATGGATACATTTGAGATGGAATTCTAGATTTCTATGCCTAGAGTGACATCAGCCCCCTAAGAACTAGCATCAAGCCAACCCAAACTAAGAAGAAAAGTATTTAGTTGGATGCAGATTGTTTGCCAAGCAGGCCAGACCGCAGGACTTGGCCCGGGAGCGAAGCTAAACATTTGTTGCATGCACATCTGGCCAAAATTAGAGGGCTTGTTCTGGGTAGAGTCACCATAGTGGTTTGGACTTTGAGGTGTATCTGCCCAGTGTTTCCCATGCAGGTTTACTCCAAATAGAAAAACTGTTTAGGGTTCCTTTTGCACCCATTTACGACATCATCCGAGAAGAACATAATACAAAGTGAGACAAAGAGGAACATGTTTGAGTTTTGATTGATTTCTAGTTAGCAACCTGACCTGTTATAAATCCAGACTTTATGAGAACAGGCGGCTAAAAAAGGCATCTTGCTGCATGTTTCCATGCAAATCTGCGCCTCTGGTAATTTGCAGCCTGTTGGTTTCTTAACTTAAATACAACACCAGCTGGTGTTTTTGATGATTGCTCCTCGGAGAGGCTGCAGGAAGGAAGAGGTGAGGTTCAGCATATTTAGTGCAGGGTGACTTGTTTAGGTTTTATTGCGCTATCAGTTAATCAGCGTGTTTCTTCTGCCAAATTTACAAAGGAAATGGGAAGCAATTTTTCAAGTTACAGTTCACTCTACAACCACTTATTTATTTTAATCTTCTTATCTGGAAATGTGTTGTAAATTTGTTGCAACATGTGTCTCAGTCAAAAGTAATTAAAACCCCCCTTTTTATCCCCTGTTCTTGAATTCTATTTAAAATTCCTCACAAGGGTGAGAGGCTGTGTGTCTCATAAACCCTTTATGGAAACCTTCTCATCCACTGATGCCCCATCATTGCTGTGTTCAAGCACATGCTAGTGAAACTCTTTCTATTAATAGCCAGTTCCTGGAAAGGGCTCTTGCACCATTTATTGTAAATGCAGTTATGCACTTGGCCTTGAAGGGCTTTCCATTAACGCCTGATGACATTTGAATTCAGTGTTTGATGGTGACAGTGTTAATGATACCTGCACGGCCAGCAGAAAATAACTCTTTTATTCATTCTATGTGTAATCTGCAGTGCAATCCCGCCATAGACCTCTTCAGACTGCACTTTCTGTGCATCTTTTCAGAGTTACAAATGATCCCAGTGAGCAGGGAAAAACAGAGCAGCCACAAAAGAAGTAACGAAGCTGTGTGACGTTGTGCTTGTTGCTAACAGCCCTGCTGACATCGAACTGTTAATCTTCCTGTGTTTGTGTGTGTGTGTGTGTGTGTTCAAACATTCCAAGACGTTATCATCCACGTCCACACACATGCAAAAACATATAGTGGGAATGTTGATTTATAGCAGTATTTTAGCCTTCTGATTCTCCTTCTCTAGGGGAATGTTTGCTCGACCAGCCACAGAAGCCACTGGTCCTCCCAGATCTGCAGCCCGGAGCGTCCTATAGTATCGACCGACAGTGCGAACTCGCATTTGGGGAGGGCTCCAAGCCCTGCCCTTTCATACAGCCACCGTGTGGCCGCTTGTGGTGCACAGGAAAATCCAACGGTCATTTAGTGTGCATGACTCGCCATTTCCCCTGGGCCGATGGAACCCAGTGTGGGAACGACCAAGTCTGTGAACAAGGGATCTGTTCCGACAAACAGCTCCAGAACGCCAAGGTTGGACTCACACGTGTGTCTGATATGGCCGAGCAGTGATTCGATTTTTCTGAAAACATTTTTATGCACTTGTGTGTTCTTCCAGGTGGACGGCCGCTGGGGTAAATGGGGCCAGTTTGGCTCCTGCTCACGCACATGCGGTGGCGGTGTCCAACTGTCTAGAAGAGAGTGCAACAACCCGATTCCCTCAAACGGGGGAAAATACTGCCAGGGCGTCCGGGTCAAATACCGCTCCTGCAACCTGAACCGCTGCCCTGACAAAGGTACGAGTCGTCAAAACAGGCAGCTGTGACCAGTGACACCTTTCTCCCTACAGCATTCCCACCTCTCACCTTCTGCACCCTCCCACCCCTCCCCTCCGTGCAGGTAAGACGTTTCGTGAAGAGCAGTGTGAGAGAAGTGGCCTTAATTTCAGCAACAACCGCATCGCCCCCTCTGTGGTCTGGGTACCCAAATACTCTGGAGTGTCTTCTGATGACAGGTGCAAACTCATCTGCAGAGCTAACGGCACCGGCTATTTCTACGTCCTGGCTCCCAAGGTAAACGGAATTACTTTAGCTGTATTCTGGATTCTAACAGAACCCATCCTGGGAAACCAAAAGCTAAACAAATTAAACTGAGACTTTGAGACGCAGAGAACAATGAGTCCACATGGGCGGACGAGAATAGCTCTGCCTCTGGTCCAAGTGCAAGGAGCAAAAGCAGGAATGTTCAGCATGTTTAGCATGTTCAGATAGCAGAGTGTGGAGTGAGCTTTAGCAGCAACGCAAGTTCATGCTTCCCTCAGTCAGGCTGGTTTAGGTGCAGATAAGAATGCCGCGGCTCTGAATCGCATCACTCACTGGAGGTTTGAACCACCGTGTCAAAACACTG
Organism: Arothron firmamentum; assembly: GCA_016586285.1. Taxonomy (NCBI): domain Eukaryota; kingdom Metazoa; phylum Chordata; class Actinopteri; order Tetraodontiformes; family Tetraodontidae; genus Arothron; species Arothron firmamentum. The sequence goes on along the minus strand of BJFM01003181.1, from coordinate 167,968 downwards.
AAGCCAAATGCACTAATTACAGAAAAGCAAATACATACAGACTGACAATATCATTTCAAAGTGAGCTTGCAGTAAACCTGGGACTGGGTCCCACTCGGAAGCACACACTCCTTTCACCCACACACTCATATCTAGAGTCTCCAAACAGTCGCCTCTTTGGATGTTAGGAGGAGCTCAGAGTTCCTAGAAAAAGAAAAGCACATGCAAACCCTTCACATGTTGATGAAAGATTCGTTCCTGTATTTAAATGATCTCTTTTAGGTAGACTGCACTAAACACACACACACACACACACACACACACACACACACACACACACAACAATGAGGTTGACGGAGCCACATAATCATTTATTATTTTATTTATATGGACGGTTCACTTGGAAATCTAACTTTAAATGTGACCCTAAACAGGTTGTGGATGGGACACCATGCTCCCCAGACTCCACTGGAGTGTGTGTCCAAGGAAAGTGCATCAAGGCTGGCTGTGACGGAAAAATTGGCTCAGACAAGAAGTTTGATAAGTGTGGAATCTGTGGAGGTGATAACAAGGGCTGCAAGAAGGTGTCAGGACTCTTCACAAAGCCTGTGTGAGTACAGTGCTCATGACTGCCATTCCTCTTTCCTCCCGCACGTGAAAATGACTCCACTGTTATGAGCTCTGATTGAGTGTGCTGTCATATGTTCTGGTATGCAGGCACGGCTACAACTTTGTGGTCATGCTGCCAGCGGGCGCAGCCAACATAGACATCCGTCAGCGGGGCTATAAGGGAATGACGAGCGATGACAACTACTTGGCGGTGAAGAACAGCGACGGCCATTACCTGCTCAATGGGAACTACATCGTGTCAGCCGGAGAGAGGGACATTATTGTGAAGAACAGTCTGCTGCGGTACAGCGGTACCACCGGCCTCTCTGAGACCCTACAGGCTGTGAAGCCTTTAGGAGAAGCTCTGACTGTGGAGGTGCTGTGTGCTGGACAGATAACGCCTCCTCGCATTCGCTACTCCTTCTACCTCGCCCGTCAGGCCAAAGAGGACAAGAATCTGAAAAAGGAAGGCCGCGATAGCTCCCATAACAGTGTCCTGGCTGACGATGGTGCCAAGGAGGACGGAGCTAAACCCCTCAAGAAGTCTTATAACAAGGAGAATCCTGTTCCTGGGAAATGGATATCTGCGAGCTGGGATAAGTGCTCGGTGACCTGCGGCACCGGGCTCCAGAGGAGGTCGGTGCAGTGTCTGAAACCTGACGGGAAGCCCGCAACGGACTGTGATCCCTCACAGCAACCGTCAGACACCAGGGCGTGTGGAGACCCGTGTCCCGAGTGGCTCATAGGCCAGTGGTCTCCCTGCTCCAGAACCTGTGGGAAGGGATTTAAGAGACGACCACTGCATTGCAAAACCCAAAATGGGCAGAGCCTGCCGAGGGACCGCTGCACGGGCTTACAGAAGCCACAGGAGCTGGACTTCTGCAACTTAAGACCATGTTAGTGTCAAGAATCTATGAACTGCTTCTTTTTAAAGTGTTAAAAATAACTGAATTGAATCAGTTTGCAAGTATCACACACAGCACAGTTGTCGGGTGCAGATTTTCACATGTAGCATTGGAGGTCGGTTTGGAAAAACAGTGTCGCGATGAGCGAAACTTGCAGGATTAATGCCTAGAAGATAGTGTCATCAGCCTGACTCATTATTATTCCATTACTCTGCCAGACATAACCCAGACCTTAGCAAAATCACACAATGCAACAACAAACACAATTCAGACAAATCCCTCCTACTTTGACAGATCCAGAATGGATATTTGCTTTTAAAATCAATCTCATTTAATTTATGAGGCTGGAGGACATTAAATGCTATAATATCATAGAACTGTGCAGATTCAGTTAATTAAGATTAATGACTGTCCGGGTTGTCCAAAAAGAGAAGCGAGGGATAGAGCATTGTTCCATTCTCGTTGATGAGGACGAGTCTTTATTGGCCGTGTGTGATGTTTTTTTTTTTTTTTTCAGGGAATATTTTGAAATTGATTAAACAAATCGGGTGAACCGAACTGTTTGTACAAACTTACCCTTTTCTGTTGCATTTCCATTGATGTTTTTAATTCTTCAAAGCTACACTACAAGCCTAATTGAAATTGTCATTATTTTGCCATCAAACCTTAAAACCACTGCTTATTTTGGCCTGATCAAGCCTGGAAACCAAATCATGCGTCTTTAATGACAGATCTGCCTGAACAATGAGGGGCAGGAAGCAACGGCCGCTGCTTCGCTTCCTGTCGTCTGCTGTGGCAGCCAGCACCGTGCTTTTAACACTCCAGTTGACCAAAGACTTGGGCTGGTGTCATATCTCACACGCGCTCATGCACACACTCGCGGTGCGCTGAATTCCTGCCTCGTGCCTGCAGCGTGTTTCGCTGCTCCCACCACTCGTTTTGTTCTTTCGATACAACAAATGTCTTCAAGGTTCACAATGTTCAGCCATGTTAAGTCATGTCTGTCTGCCACAGTTACTTCAAAAATAAATTATTATCGGCGTAACGATAAAGCCCAGAGAAGGAAACCTGGCACGCCCTCAGATGTACTGTACAGAATGTGTGTTTTTCTTGGTCCTCCTTGTTCATGGCCCCGGAGCCTAAGCCAAGCTCTTCTTTCTTTACTCTTAGTGGAATCCTGTAATCCATTATATTCCTGTTTTGTTTGTTTAAAAAAAAAAAAGAACGAAAGAAAATATAAAAAAGAGCCACGTTGTCAAATCCGGTGTTCAGCTGTAGGAGGCATCCTGTGCTGGTTGGATTGTCATTTGTACTTTTTTTTTTTTTTTTTTTACCAACTTTTGCACTTTGTACAGCAAAAGGAAACCACGACCTACATGGCTGTACTGTATACTATGTATACTCTTATTCAGCTCTGTGAAAAATACTGTAAATACTTTTGTAATCTTTTTTTTTTACACAGACATTTGTAGCTGTCTTTGCCTCCAGTATATTTATTCCACAAATAAAGTCATTAAGAACAAATCAAAGTGCATATTTCTTATTTCTGGCATCTGATCCCAGCAGTTTTTATCCCACAGTATTGGTGTAAAATGACAAATGGACTGCTTCTCGAAGCGCTCTTCCTCCCAGCTCCACTCTCACACGTTCGCAGCAGCTGTGATATCCACCACGCTTGGTTGTGAATCAGTGGCCAACGTGTCTTGTAGAGGATCATGAATCTCTAATTTGACGTGTATTTCACAGCCGTTTTCCACTAAATGACGTGGACTCGTGCTGACTCTCTCCCCGAAACATGGCAGCTGCGCGCAAGAAGGAAACTTCTGAATGGTGCAACGGCGTATGAGTGTAATATGTCTTGTATCACTCTTTTCACAATCTTACCAGGAAGGGAAATGATAAGTAAAAGGCTAACATATCTGACCTGCATGGAGTGTGAGCAGATACGGGGGAAAGTGGAGGAGAGCCAACTGAAATATTTGCTCTCTATTTTCTCCCGTCTGCATGCAATCATATCGAACTGCAGCTCTGAAAACTTGAGTTGTGTCAGAATCCTTATCAGCGTAATGTCTGGCTTTGCTAACTCGACTCTAGTAAATTCTTTCAAAAGTATTTGCTTATCTGCCTCACAATCAGGCTGACTGTCTGCTCACAACTGTTGTCATTTTCCTGCTCAACAAACATATTAAAGTGAAGGATTTGGTGACAAATGGGATTGTTTTTACATGGTTTCTGTAAATGAAGGAGGCTTAGGTTTTCAGGTGGTTCTCTGTAATTGAAGTACCTTTGGCAGCATCCAAACAAAGTGTCAGTTGAACAGAAACACATGGTTGCCTCCCGGTCCAATCATTCCTGCTCTGATCCGACACGATAATCTGTGAGGTGCAAATAATGATCTCTCTGTCAGGGAGCCATTTGTTTTAAAGTGTCTGTATGACAGGTTAGAGGCAACATTTATTAGCTAGCTGAAGGGAATCGTTGCTGGAACTATCTGCTGATAGAGATCTATAAGTGTTTGTTGGTGTGTGGCTCAGTTCCAAACAGATCCAGCGTAGATGCTTTAATCATCATCATTGTTGTAACACTGACCTTTGACCCTGATGTGAACCTTGTATGAGGATTGGTTCTGCTCCAGTACACATTGGTTTACATCTGGTGCGGTTTCGAATATAAAAAGTGGATAAGGAGACAGAAAGCTGCAGGGAGAACAACGGCGATATGAGGAAAGATAAAGCCCTGACATCCCAGAGCTTGTTTGCATTGCATGTCAGCGTGAGGAGAGGGTCACCGAGGACTTTCTGTCAGCTGGAGGCAAACGTTTACTTAATCTCAAAGTATAGAAGATAAATAATGACCACATACTAAGCTCCAGTGTTCAGTGTTCCTGCTCTGAGGGTAAAACTGTGATAAAAGGTTACGAATCTTCATTCTCGAGAGAAGAAAGGAGACAATGTCAATAGTTTAGCGGCAGATTTGACAGATTTAAGGTGTGAGTGTGCTGAATGACAGCAAACATTTTTGTATTTGATGGGAGAGAAAATAATGTATTTGTTCCAAACCTTTTTTGCAGTGTCATCTGAACTAATGTTCTGTGGCTGAAATGGCTCAGAGGCTACAATGGTGCACACCTTCATCACTGCCCAGCAAACATCATCCTGCCTCTTGGACCACCATTGCTCACAGAAAACACCCTTTCAGCAAACCCTCAGACTGTGGAGTAAGCTTTTTTTTTTTTTTCAATCCTAGCCAGGAAAACAAAAAAGAGTCTTTATGTGTACCTCATCCAGTCCAGTTGCAAGGTCAGCAAACAAATTCCTTTCTGGATCTAATAGGGAAAGAAGGGGTGAAAAATGATCAAAATACCACCTGTTTCCTGTTGTCCTGATTTGTGATAGTTTATTCATGTACAGAATAAATTAACAAATATATATAAAGAAAAGTGTTTGAGTGTTTGTGGCCTACTGGTTTCCAGTGAATTAGATTCTTGTTCTGTCAATGCAAACACGATCTGCAGCTGTTTTTCCAGCACTTCCTGCAAGTGTTTCATCAACAGTCTGAGAAACAAACAGGAGACTTTCAACAAAGACTGACTATAAGAGACAAAAAAATAAAACTCTCCTAATTGGTAACAGTCATGCCCATGATTATTTGAGTCTATAATATTGATGTTGATATTGATGAGGTTTTAAAATGTGCTGGCAGACTTTGGGGGCAAATTTCTGAAAATAAAACCCATTTTTTTATTTCTCCTTGGGAAGGCTGTGCAATCCGCCGGACCAGGAATAATAGACTTTTCTTGCCAGTTCTCTTCTCAGTACATTTTTCACTTGTATTTCATGTTGCAGAGAGGTAAAACAACTTATGAGCTCATAAATATGTGAGATCATCCTCTGGTGAAGATGGATAATAAGGCGCTCAGATTTTATATCCATTCAAAAACACAAAGCAAGTCAAAAGAAATGTCCAGTCATCAAATCAGACATAAACCTCAAAGCAACCATCAGCACAAGCCAGCGGGTATATAACAGCCCTCATCAAAAATGAGTAATTTTTAAGAATTTCCATAAAGAATTTCTCTAAACTTAAATCTAGAGCATGATCACCGAAAAATAAACCCAGTAAAAGGGGACTGACAGCATGAATCTCTCAGTACAGCTGAAATATTTAATGTCTCATTTGAGCTGGTTAATCTGGGATTTAATTGACTTTAATCAAGACTTTTGTTGACATGCAGTGAAACCAAGCCCAACACGTGGGCCGGCTGTTCGGGGCACTTCTAATCTATCTCTTTTTGAGGTTTCTGTTTGCTTTGGGTGATTTATTTAACCCCAGATTCAGAGCGTTCCCTGGGCTGCCGACCAGACATGGAGTGAAATCTTTAATTCATCAATTGTAAAATAAGACGTGGAATGAATTCAAATGGATGTTTTTGGTGTGTAAAGTAGAGCAGTGGTAGAGTCTGTGGCTCAGCTTCACAAAGGAGGAATAATGAAGGCATTTTAGAGGAATAAAATAGCGACTTTTGCTCTAATGAGATCCTGGCAGGGAAAAATAATCTGCTGAATTTCAAAACATCACAGTACGCCTTCAACAGGAGGCAGCAGGTCCTGCTGCCTGCGGCTGCTCTGCCTTTGGACTTGAGCCACATCAGGCTGGCCCCCTCAGTCTTACAGGGCGACTTCATCTGTCGGGAAGTGAAAAACAAGAGCGTGGAGATGTATGACGCCGTCAAGTTCTAAAACAGTGCACACATCTACGTCTTTAGCCTCTGATCCCTAAATGATCCTTGAGTCAAAAGTCATCATTCATGAACAAGAACAACCAGAATCCCTCTAATCCAAACCTCCTGGAGGCAAAAAACACACAGAAATATGCCCGGAAACATCAAATCTGTTGGAGTGACAAAGGAGACGCCATGCTGAGGAGGCCCGTTTGGTAAGTGGGTGCAGACCCCGACTCGTGCTGTGTGTCATGAGATGATACGCAGAAGGAAGAAGATCTTCTGGGAAAGAACTGTTTGATTCTCCAGGGCAGCAGGAGCTGAGCTGGAATACACGTGAGAGAGAAGCCAGTGAAGGTCATTAATCGTGGCGTTGGAGAAATGGCAAACGTCCCTGCGGCCTTCTCTCATGCTCAGTCAAAGTGTGCTGAACAGTCCTCGTCCTTTGTTGCGTTTCTCATTTCAGGGGCGTCAAACATTCAAGCAACACAAGAAACACGGAACCCAGGAAACAGACCTGCCACATCACAGGGAACAGGACGCAGATAAGAACATTTAATAAGTGTGCCATGACTCCTAGCAGAGTAGAACCCAGACACCAGACTGGAGGGATTGTTTTCAGCTGCGCTTCGGTGTTTTTGGGCTGAATCCAGTGAGCCGGATTTTTCAAACAAGCCCCAGATCATTGTTCTCCAGATGTGACACATAAAGATCGATATGATTCATATTCTGATTATAAATTAGGGCTCTTTTCCCCTTATAAGGTTTAAATTAAACTGAAAAAGACCAACAACTGTGAGGACCATGTGCCAAATGGCTCCTGTCCAGAAGGAGAGAACACTGGCCGCAAGTGTTACAAGATGGTGCAGTATTTCATGCACCGTGTGACATGTACCAAAACAGCAGACTGATTCAGTACTACCTCAGATCACTAGCATGCCTCATTTTATCTTAGGAACTAAACAGAATAAAACCTCAAGAAGATCCCTTGAAAAGATAGATAGATAGATAGATAGATAGATAGATAGATAGATAGATAGATAGATAGATAGATAGATAGATAGATAGATAGATAGATAGATAGATAGATAGATAGAACATTATATTTTCATTGATTTTGCAACATTCTCGCTGGCTGCCAGACTTCACCCTGGATGCAGAAGGCAACAGAAAGAGGAGACGGGGAAACAAGTCAGCACCGGGGCTCGTCGTGTCACACCACCATCGAGCCAGCAAATGTCCAGTCTCACTCTGACGGCAGGATTTATGAGCTGAAGGGAAGAGTGAGACAGTGTTGATTTTGTGAGTGCAGATGAGTTGTGGATGACTGCAGGCACCCTGGACGCAGCAGACAGAGGAGCTGCACCACTGCTGAACCTTCAGGGAGGTATTCTGGCTGTCTGCTTTAAGTGTTCCTGGTGTCATCAAACTATGATTTAAGCTCTCAAAGTCCTCTTTGCTAAAAGAATAACAAGGCTGTTAAACAAGTGTTCCCCCATAGCAATAAGTTTATTAACATGAAATTTATTCATGCATATGTGCAAGAAAAAAATAAGAGAGAAACCATTAACAATTGCAGATAGTGTCAGTGCAAAACAATGAAACCACAAGGACAATCCCAGGATACATCAACAAATAATAAAAAAAGACAAGCACAAAATCCAAAAAGCTTAATTAAATATAATAAGGCAACAGTGAAAAGTCACTTTGAACTGTTTAGATTAGATTGACTCTTATTTTGGTGACTTGGCCTTTAAGGGACCTGAAGTTTGGCGACCTGACAACAGCTCTAATGTTTAAAAATAAATATCCTTATAAAGAGTTCTCATCTAAGAAGAGAGAAAACCGTACAAGCTGTAATGACAGCAGACAGAGAGCCAGCTTGCGGTTGTGGTGGAAAAAACCTGACTAACCTGAAGAGACACTCGGAAGGAGCTCCACCTTGTTGTTACGGTGACCGTGAAGGCCTGAATTTACGTCAGAGCTACGAGGAAGCCCAGCAGTGTGGACAGCCCACGGCAGGCAGCAGATTAGTTCAGTAATGACCTCCCGTCATGTTGCTGTCCGTTATGTCTGCAAAAGCAATAAACCCAACCAACCAAAGTAAAAGATGACTGTGGAATTAATTAAAATTGATGGTACTGGTTTTTTAATGTTCCAGGATAACCAACAGAATGGCAAAACCTGCCCAGGAATAGCTGTGGACTGAAAGAGAAATTTTGGTCTCTGGTGGACTCCACTTTGGGTTTGACATATAAAACCAGAGCCAAAATATGGCCAAAAGAAGAGCTGGTCGTCCTCCAGTGGCCGGGGTTGGGAGAGTGGCCGTGCACCAGTTTCAACCAGACCGCTGCTGAAAAACACAGGCCAGTCTGACGTCATGCAAGGGCGTGTTTAATGTTAAAATATGGACCAAGTCAATCACAATAAATCAGCCAGTGATGCCAAAAGGCCTGAAGAGGACATGCTGCAATGCTGCAATAACAACTGTTATTATCATTGAATAAGTTCATGTGATGAATGCACCAAGTAACTGTTCCAAAACTAGAGCAAACTTTATTACTTGTTACTGGTTCAATCCCAGGCCCCCAAGTCTACATGTTGAAGTGTCTTTGAGTGACCTCCTGAACCCAAAGTGTGTCATGAGTGACGTTGTTACTGTGAATGAGCCTGTGGCACCATCACTGAAACCAGCGTTGTTAGGAGACTTCATCAACACAGGCTAAAAAATAGAGATCGGTTTCAGTAATTAATTTGTCAGGAGGGTGCGGATGACACAGACCAGGGATCAGATTTAGCAGCTCCGCAGATAAAGCTGAAGCTGAGACTTCTATCGCCTCGTCCCGCAGCCAGACATGGTGTCACATCTATGTTCTGTTTTACCTCTCCTGATTTGATGGGTCAAACTGTCAAGCAGGGAGTCAGGACACTGTCCATGACTGGATGTTTTAATCTGACATGGTGACATTTGTGTTTGTTATAACAGGCTTATCTCACTTGTAAGCATATCTGGAGCCAGGGCGAAAGGCGAAACTGTAATCCAAACACTCATTTCAAAACCAATATGACTTAAGCGATGATATCTATGATGTTATGAATGTAAAACGGTCTCTGGGCGTTGGAGGGAGAATCTCCTGAGTGCTTAGAAATTCCTTTGGCCACATTTTGGTTTAGAGCTCAGCTTTGGGTGACTTTCATTGCATTGCTGGTGGATAAAAGTGCAGGGAGAGGTAGATCTAGTGGTCAGAAAAAAGCCACAAATACAAGAAGAGCTCATGCGATCCACCACATCCTCACCCGATGTGCAAACCATGATTGATGTTCGTGTTTTAGCTGAGAAGCTGAAGGTGGTCCCTGGGGTCAAGCTCTTGAAAAATTGGGCTGGGAAAATAATTTGGGGGGGAGTGAATTTTTTAAGACGTTGAATTCCAGTGAGCAACATTCCAGCTACATGGTCTAGCTTGCCACAAAGATCAGAAAGTTCTTTGTGCTCACAAGCCTGTAAGAGATTTGGGGACTGGGTGCAAAAGCATGTTTTTAGGGAAGCTTTATCTCCTACGGAGAATAATATTGTTTAAAAATAGAATAAGTATCTATTCATGAACTCTTTCGCCATCTCACCAGTGTGTTTTGCAGTCTGTTCCAGTTGATAGATGGATGGATGGATGGATGGATAAAACAGGAAGATGTTTTTGTCCTGTTTGTTGAGCTGCAGATGTTCCTGCTCCTCTGCCACATGTTTAGTGGTTGGTGCCATCAAAAATGAGACATTTATGGCTGCGTTTGAACTCTTTGTTTGGTTCCTGGAGCCCTGTTCTCTATCTCTGGATTGAATCTGAGGGTTCGTTTATATGGTAACCACAGAAGTAAAAAAGGTTAACAAAACCTAGGGGTTCTCCTTCAGCGGGCACGTAAATGTAAATCTCTGTAAGCCACACCGAGGAGTGTGCTATACCTGTGACCTTACTAACCTGCTAGAAGAAGAGATGATGCATTTAGGAAAACGCTAAAGAGAAAGCTGAAAGTTTGCCTCAGAGAGCATCTGTGGTCCAGACATGTGGCTGTTGTTCCAACATGAAAATGGAAGCAGAAAGCAAAACTTCTTCTTTCCTATTTTAGTGGAGAGCTTCTTCTGCCCTGCTGGAAGGGGACAACCAGTTGAACCAGTCTGATAACCTTAAAGACTTGTCATCAGCAAAGTTTAAAGGGATTGACGGAGCAGAGATTAGAATGCCATCGAGCTTCCTCGCAAACATGTTGGGAGGATTTTAAGGGTTAAAACAGCTCCAACAGGGTTAAAAAAAAAAACCCAAAAAACTGTTGCGGTTGGATAGAAATCCTTCTCGGTTACTTTACAGGCTAGCTTGCAGAAGTGGGTCATTCGAGCGGCGACTGGGTGGTTGTAAATCGCTGTGGGACCACGAAATGAATCAGCCATTTAAACTCAGAATACCATAAAATTGGATATTGTTCCAACAGCTTTGTTTTGGCAGTCGTCTCTATGCCTACAGCTCCTAATCACCATCCAGGAGGATATCCTCTTTTCACTGGCTTCCTTTTTATTCAGAAACTCCGACAATGTTGTCCCGGTGCTCTCAGTTCCACGGTATCGACCTCAAACCACCTTGATAAAGTCTGTGATGGTTCCATTAATCAACTGAACAGGGATTCCTCAGTCTGGAAGATAGTGGTGTGCTTGTTTCCTCACAGGGCAGAAGTGCATAACTAATCCTTACTGTACACATTCAAGCTCCTCTTGTTCTGAAAACACTCTGAAAATTACTCAACCGAATCGTTTTGGTGGTGACGCGTGCGCACGCAGGCCGTTACTCAGAGTGGATCCTGAACGTTTCATCGAAATGTACTTTCAACATCTGGCTGACCAGTGAGTCAGCCAGCTGACTCCGAGCCACAACTGGACACGAATCCCAGTTAATAAGTTCAACATTTCACCATTAAAAAACAAACCATCCTCACAGCGGTCGCTTTGGACAGAACTTATAATAATATAATCACAGGTGTTTTGGAGTGACGCTGATTGCAAACCGTTACAGGAGGGTCAAATCGGGTCACGGTGCCGCTCGTGTCGGCTCACCGAGTGTGTCTCACTAAATAAAACAGAACCTTAGAGAAGCACATGAATAACACTTGTGTTTTCTTCTACTCTCATGTCACAGTAAGTGTTTTGTCTCCAAAATTGATGGAAAGACGCAACAGAGCTGTTGCAAACCTTAAATATTACACAGTGAGGATGATGCTGCATCCTCCGTGAGTTTAGGAAGCAGCTGTCAAATACACAACTCTGTGAAACTCGTTAGCTCCATTATTCCCACATGTAGAGATCAGTCCCCTCGAATCACAGCTTCTATACACTAGAAAGCTTAAATATTTGTAATGTTAGATCCCACTACAAGTGGGATGCTTTGTGTGATAATGAAATTTGATCTACATAATGTATATCTCTATATCTTCACTATGTAGGGTTGTACAGGTGCACAGACTCCAGATCCTGAATCACTTGCGCTTGTTGTCCTGTAATTTCTTTTTTCTACCTGTAAAGAAACCTTCAATTATGTCATGAAGGTTTTTTAACCTTTCATCTTTTCATTAGGCTGGAAGTTTGTTCAAAAGCACAGGTTCTCTTACCTCGGGTGCATACGCATTTCGGAGACCACCCACTGTTTCTGCTGGTTATCTGATCAGTCGACAGCCCTAATTATAGAAAATTAGTTTACTTTGGTACTTTCCAAAAAAAAAAAAAAAAAAAAAAATCCTGAGATGCAGTATGTGTCTGCTGCAAACCTCTGGCTCTCTCTTCTGGCTAATCAGGTTTATCTTTCCTTCCTCTTCTCCCTGCAGGGATTGTGGTGCCATTTAATCTGGTTGGGTGGTCTGATTTTCTATCTATCTATCTATCTATCTATCTATCTATCTATCTATCTATCTATCTATCTATCTATCTATCTATCTATCTATCTATCTATCTATCTATCTATCTATCTAGATAGCTAGCTATTGAAAATCTGGGGTGGTGGGTGGATAAAATGAACAAAATGCCTGTTCTAATGATTTTGTCCAGGCGACCCTAACGATCACCTAAAGGTCTATCCTGCCGTTGACATACATCAACATTATTATTCAGAGTTTATTATATATGCAGGTAAAAGACAGATTCTTCCGCTGAAAGAGCTAACATTATCATGTACAGTCTGCTGCAGTGGTCCAGAAGTGCTGGAACATGGGTGGAGTTCTCCTTTGAACTACAGAAGTTGAGTCATTTCTTTGTTCCACCATATTGGTATTTTTCCACTCCATCACCCACACAGGTCACAAGAAACCCTCAAGGTTTACTCATCAGCATTTGCCGGATCTGTGCTGTTTAGTGCGAACAAACACAACGCAGTGACAAACGATTCCTTTCCACCGCTGTGGAACACTACCAGGACTGACCTGAACAGACTCCAGACAGCAAAATGACAAGGGCAAATGCAGACATACTTGAAGTTGCGAAATAAAGAAAATGTTCTTGTTTAGTTTTACTTTAACAGTTAAATACTGTCCTGTTGTGAAACTACAAATAAAATCGTCATCAATCAACTCAGATTATACTTTCTGAGGTACTTAAAAGGTAACCACGCTAAAAGCCCACAGTAACACTGCAGACAAGGATCAACAACTTTCCAGCAATGTTGCATAACGTCATACAGACACGAAAAAACCAACCAAAAATATCTGTTATGTATTGTATTGGGGGCGTGGCCTGTTATTGGCTTCATCACATCCCATGAATGAGTCATAGATCAACTCTTGAACGTTTCGGACAGTTTGGAGGACCAGAGAACTTTACTTGGTTCATCGAGCAGCCGCACTTTGTGCCATTATGAGTTCATAACTGTAATTAACCGAACTTGTCAGTAGTTTTAACGCTGTGACTGTGTGATATATGTGTGTGTGAGGGCAGGAACTTTAAACCCTAAAGGAATGCCTGTTAACAGCAGGGGTGGTTGTGCTAAATGTAGCCCAGCAGGACAAACAAACAGCAAGTTTTCTCGCTTGTGATTCTATAAATGTTGCAGGTTGTTTTAACTCTTGGCTTTAAACTTTAAAAATAAAAATAAAACATTCATTTGGAATGGATTAATTTCATGCTGGTGTTCATTCGGGCAATCATCACCATCAGGAGGGTTACAAAAACAGCGCAACAAAACTGGATCCAATTAAATTCCAGCAAATGGTGCATAAAAGGGAGCCCTCGAAGATGGAGCCAAGACTGAACAAAAGGATAATGCTCTTCATTTATTAAAGAAGACATCATCCCTCTGAGAACCTTCCAAGTGTACATATGCAGTCACAGTAAACAGCACTCAGATGGTAGCCGGAACCTTTCCCAATAAGCCCCTCTCCCACATCTGTACGTGTGTCTGAGCGGCGGCGACACTAACCGCAGCGGCTCTGAACAGATCTCTGACACAGAAATGGATTCCATCTTTGATGTTCAACCACATCTAAAATGGATCCGGATGAGAGAATCCTGCAGCCAGAATGGGGCCTGAAATCAGTCAGTAGTCACCAGCCTTGCACTCATGCAAACAGTTAGAACAGCCAGAATTAAAACTACAGTTATTTTCTGACCTGAGCAGGCGCAACTGGAACCACCCTCCTGCTGATGGTCGGCCAACGGAGTGGGGCGGGGCGGGGG
>BJFM01003181.1:111758-154015 GCA_016586285.1 Arothron firmamentum | reverse complement strand
AAGGACAGACACATAAAACATGAATGCAAAAGAAGTGTGAAAAAAAAGCAAGAAGCTTGAACACAGCGTGGCTGAACCAGTCAGTTCCTGATGATGCAGAGGCCTGTTTGAATGTTCTTGCACTACTGGTGTTTTCAGATGGTCCTGTATGGACGTTTGATGGTAGAGCCACAGCTGGATCTGACCAGAGTCTGCTCCCCAGTAACACATGACATAACCAGGAGAAAAAGATTCAGGAAGAAAAAGAAGAAAATATTAAGCAAATGAGACTCGCTATACATATATAAATATATATATTGAGATGTGTCCTCGGGCTGGAGACCACCATCACGGCTTCACTGCGATGCCTTAAGTAGAAACACCTGATGTTATTTGCTCCGATAAAAACAAGTCATTTTAAAACTTTATAGGCTTCAGCCGTGCTGTGGGGGATGTTTTCAGGTGGTGAGTGAACGGTGGAGGTGGTCATTGCACGTTTGTTCAATCAACTAACTCTTTGTTCTATATTTTGTTCAGAGCAATTATTTACACAACTCCCCATTTTATATGTGCAATATTGAGGTCTGAATGATTTAACCACCTCAAATGTATGTCAATGTTGACTAAAGGGGCTTCCATTTTTCTGCAGAGGAGAGTGGCTTTAATTAAAACCAAATCTTTAGAAAGACTTCAGCGTCTTAAAGATCTGCCTTGCCAAAGCTTGGCGCCTGCATGCTCAGCACAGACTGCAATTTCGTGTTTCATCTAACCCATCAGAGCAAAAGAAGACGCATGGGTCCGGGCACGCTGCAAGATAAAACACCGGAGCTGGTGCACGGCAGCAGCGGCGGTGCAGCAGTGATGGTCTGTTTCGCTGATGAAGCAGAAACAATTGTGGAATTTCAAAAGGATTTAAAAGTGGCACCTTGTTTATTTATCATTGTTAAAGGAGCTTTTTACAATGGCAGAAACTTTTAAATTAAGTTTGGCTTACCTACAATAATAGAGAGTAAAGGGACTTACGCCTGTACTGCAGCCAGCCACCAGAAGGTGGTTTGAGACTTTTCTCGTGCTTTTTTGCATGTTTGCCTTGAAAACTGACTTTGCAATTAACTGTATTCATGATCGTAATATTATTATAACTCCCATACAACTGTGCTTTGTACATGAAAAAAATCACATCAC
Organism: Arothron firmamentum; assembly: GCA_016586285.1. Classification (NCBI taxonomy): domain Eukaryota; kingdom Metazoa; phylum Chordata; class Actinopteri; order Tetraodontiformes; family Tetraodontidae; genus Arothron; species Arothron firmamentum. The sequence continues at coordinate 152,851 of BJFM01003181.1, read as the reverse complement.
ATTAAAGACAGATTATTTCATCCCTGTTTTTATTCACAGAAGAAAAAAACAGGGATTTGAAACAATGGCTGAATATAAATCAGACAGTTGAAATCTGTTGAAATTGCATTTGGAAACAGCCAAATACCACAGTCATTATTTGTAGCCCGTTGAAAGTCAAACTTGGACGCAGCACAGAGACAACGTAAGCATTAGCGTGTCTCTCCCCGCTGGAAGACGGGCGTGTTTTCATGGGCGCTTCTTTTTCAGCTCATAACACGGGGGTCACTCGGGGACTTTGAGCTGAAAGAAAAAAAGTGCAGCAGATTAATTTGTTGTTCTCGCCATGTGTTTTCATTTCAAGCGTGGCCAGAGTGGTGCGGCCTCGCACGCTTTTTGCTGAGCTGCAGTGTGCTGTGGAAAGACTGACCCCACAGCTTCCTGCTCCATAAAGGGCAACCTCACACATGTCCAAATAAGTTTTACTGCCAATGACAGGAAGCCCCTCAGGTGATGCTCTGCAGGTGACCTGATGAGGAATTTTACTCTGGTGATACAATGACACTTTTCTCTGCTGACTATTGATACAGTTAATCCTGCCATTCGGTTAGTGGGAGAGACATGTTTGCAAATTAATAAATCGCTGAGTCAGCATGTTGTAAATTGTCAGTAAAATTGACTGACATGTTGTGAGCCAAGATCGTTGTGTTATTTATCAGGTTTGGTGCCCAGAATGTGTTTATATAGAACTCAAAGAACAGATATGAGTGAAGCTTTTACATTGCTAATGATGATAAATTCTTACTTTTTACATGCATTATTGGTTTACATGTTTCAACACATATTTGTGGTCATTAGTTTTGGTGTTTTAAATGTTTGCTGCCGCATCCGCCCATGAGGTGCATGCTGGGACACTGCACTTATCTGTGAAACATAAGCCAGTTTATGACACCGCTTCACATTCCTTTCACATCTATTATGCTGTAAATAAATACAGGACGTAGCTTTGAGGTCAAAGTTAATCCAGCCGAAAGGCCTCCTGCCTGCAGCAGCGTGCTCTGACCCGCATCCGTTTCCGCAAGCACGTGAGAGAGGAAAGACTAGCGGTAAGACACAGACAAACCCAGGCCCTGACAACGCTTCATGAAGAATCCACGATCACCATCTCTGGGTGAATCTTTGTGATCAAAAGCTGTATTTGGTGGTTAGAAGTCCCTCTCCCTCCTCTGGTTTCTGTGAGGGATTAGCAGAATGTAGAGTTTCTGAAGTTCACTCTGTCCTCGTGCTTCAAATGCTGTGTTTGCAGAGGACACCATTAACCCGGAGTTGACTCAGCCTTCAGAGGAGCGGACTTTCTTGTCTCTCTTGAACACTTTTGTGGTTTTTAAGAGCGATCTTACAGAACTTTTTGGTTGGGTGTGTTGAGGATCAAGCAAAACAACTTGAACATGTGACTACGTGGCCAGTTGAGCCAGCATGTTTTTTCCCCATTTCTTATATGAGTTACTATGTCTGGGAACGTAACGGAGCAGTGAGATCATTGTGCAGTCTACATGGCATGGTTTACTCTCTCTGCATTAGGTTTTTGTTATGTAAGCCATATAAAGGCAGAGAAGATGTGATGAAAATCTGTTTTGGTTCGCTGCATTGGAAGAAAATGGAACGCCATGTAAGGAAATCTCAGTCCAAGGAAATCTGATTGAAAGCATCTGGTAGTGAGTGGAGCAGACAGATGGGTCGCCAAACTCCTCTGGGGCTAGAAGATGCATTTTTCTAAACCCAAAACATCAACAACAACATTACATAATCTGCAATTTATTCCCACTTACAATCAAAACCTGCTCATTTAAAATGGTCTTTGTTATGTAACAGTTTACTGAATCAAACATATAGGTCTGATATTTTCTCCAAGCTAAAGTGAAACATTAAAGACATCATTTCACAAAGAAAAAAAACACAGTAAAGTTTTTTTTTTTTTTTTTTACAGCATATATGGAATCTTTATGGGCTGACCCAACTGTTTTGAATCAGCTTCAAAAACAAACAGAAAAAGGGAAGGGTCTGCTCTGTTGTTTAATTGAGCTCTTAACCGAAGCTAATAAAAGCCGAGCACGTGGATGTGCAGGTGAACATAAGTGCGTCCACCAACACGACCTCTTCTGGGCGTCTACAAACAAGCTGCATTAATAATGGGGCTGATGTGGATGCAGACTTCAGTGCTACTCGTCATCTTAGCTCTTCTTTCTTTACATAGCAAAAATATAACACAAATCTTTAGCAGAAATTTGTGTGCTCCGAGGTAATGCAGCCCCACAAATACAACAAAAATTAAACAATCCACTCCAAAAGAGCATTTTTGTCTGGTGGTGTGTGCACTGATGAAGCATTCCCTTAAAATAAACATCATCCTGCACCTAAATGCATCATAGCTGAAGGGCTCGGTCCCTCAGGGTTAGGTACCAAAGAGGATGCAAGCTCAAGTGCATTAAATAATTGTGTTCCTGATGTTCCCCTCGGAACTGTTTGGTGGTGCTGTCTGGCTTGTTGTGACTGAGATCATCAACATCCTGACTAATCATAAAGACGATGAAATCATCAGCAGGGATCTGAAGAAAAACAATGACATATATTTCAAAACTATTGTTAAATCTGGGCCAAAAAGAATGCTTTGAAGGACCTGACTGAAAGGACATGAAGTACTGGTTGCGATGAGAAAAAGACTTCATCTTACCTAGAGTTACTGGTATTGACAGATTGAAAAGGAGATGGCAAAGTTTTGCAAACATTCCCACTGAACTTTACACTTCACTCTGAAGATATGTAAAATGCTAATACCACTGAGCCCAGTTTTTTATCAATAATGACAGAAAACCACCACTAAAACTCAGGAGATCACTGCGTCACTAAGATACATCATTTGATGTCCTAGAAGTGGAAATAGTTTATTCTGGTTGCACAACACTGACAAGAAAGGCTATTTAGCAGTTCTTCACGAGTTCTTTGCTGTGGTTGGGGTATAATTTAGTACCCACTGCTGTGTGCTTGTTCAGCAGTTTCTGGGGTGCAATTTAACATCAGACAGACCTAAGAAACAGCCCTTCCATGCTGAGGTTATTTGGTTGTCTGTGAGCCCAGTTGGGTGCAATTCCTTGGCGGATGGCACAAATACTGGCATGATAGTTCCTCCTGATGTTGTCAGTATGCCACATGCATGTTGCATGTTAAAAAAAAATGGTGCACTTCAGAAATTCTGCTGGGTACCAAAAGAGCAGCTGGTCCATCAGTTGTTTGGATTGTAAAGCTGCTGGGTCAAGCATGTTATTTGTTAAAGCTGCCTAATAGGTTGCAGGAGGTGCAGCTAATTATCACACAGAAATTCAAAGGAATACAAAAAAACATAAATAATGTGCTCATGCACCGTTACCTCATGCAACATGCAGTAAAATCAGAATAACAAATGTACTGAACTACATGGATGCATTTTCAGACCTCCCATCGAGGCGTATAAAGTCCACACAGGTGGTTCTGCTTTCTTGGCAACATTTGCAATGAGGGTAAAATTGCTCAAATATGTGTCGCTAGCTTTTTGTGCTGGATGTAAAATAACAAATAAAGTGTTGTAAAGTTCGAGTTTATTAACCTTTCATCATATAAAAAGTTCCAATAAGTGATTTTGACCCCTGTGACCTCCATGGTGACCCTGCTTATGTGTGTTTAAGCCTCACAAAGAAAGGGAATGAATGATTACATTTATATAAACTTTGATTCAGATGGAGACATAAGTTATTTACATTGTTTTTAGACACAGTAATTATTTAGATTGCAATTTTCCATTCACAAACAGCGCCATTCATGAGTTTACACTGAGCTGAGTACTAAGATCCAATACTGAGGTTTCTGGTGGTCTCAAGAGGATGGATGGGGGGAATCCTTGAAAAGAGACGCAATTTTTGGACCAGAAGATTCCCAAAACATGCTTGAGGTCTTGGCTTTGGTACCCATTCATTAAGACAAGCTAAAGTGAGGTGTAGTAATTAAGAATCAAAGACATTCTGGCACCTTGTTAAAACGTGGGTTTGATTACAGGAGGTTTCCTCAATGGTTACACGCCCGTTTTCATTTAAAGGAAACTGGATTTCATCCAGATTGTTGATGGTTCTCCTTTGAGCCCTGAACTGACCAGTGTCGCAGACAGAAACACAGAACCGTATCATTTTTTTAAACACGTATTGGACCTCCAGTTGAAATGTAACCTCTGCACTGTAAAAGTGCAGCTGTAGCTTTTAAATTTTACACTTAGTCATTCCTGAACGAAAAAATCTGTCTGCGAGTGAGATTCCTGGAATACGGCGCAGAGAGGATGACCACGCTTCTCCTCCAGTTCAAAGCGCCGGGCGTCTCAGGTTTAAGTGTTTTGTCTGTGAATGATGGAGAGGCTCGTAAAAGCTCAGCGCCCCGCTGCTTCACTCCAGCCACTCTGCTGAGTCTGGCTACACGTGCTTATCAATGTACCACAACAACGCTTCAAATCTTTTATTAACAAGTGTGAAGTGTAACGCTGCAGGCAAATAACTTGTGTTATATATAACCTGTCATGTATGTAAAGTTGGGTCCTGTTTGTCATAAAACTTCACCAAGGTCTGCGTCTGCACCCGGCAGGATGTAAACACTCGACCTGCAAATCAAGGAGGGTTTTTCATAAACATGTGGAGGCTGGTTCCATGTGGTGGCGGCGCTACCGAATCAATCAACCCTGAGAGGAATGGTTTAACCCCAGAAACGGCGGTGTTATATTATCAGCCCTCCTGCTGGGCAGAGCTGCTTATTAGGCAGCATAAAGCAGCCCCGTGGCTTCATTTCTGCAGAGTAAGACATAAAATACCTCCAGCTTTACTTTTAATTTCCCTTGAGCCTCACACAGAAAGTGAACATCATTAGTTTAAAAACAGGAAGTGCGCTTGCCTGCCCCGCAGCATGTGAAGCTAAATTCAGTTTCCTAGAGGAGAATTTAAGCAAAAGCCTAAAAAAAAAAAAAAAGAAAAGAAAAAGAAATGATTCTTTTGGACTGATTATTACTGTATTGGTCAGTTGTTCCAGTGTCTGTGGATCTCTCAGAATCATCATGCGAAGTTCGCCTCTTAAATCTGACTGTTACTCAGCCCAGACTAGACCTCCCCGGGCCTCTGACTCACAGCCTCGCTGCAGCGGTGACAGCATCACATCACAGCCACCACAGCCTGTTTCCACGGCAGCAAGAGAGCCATCAAAGGAAGAGAACCCCACTTCCAGTATCTCCGTAACCAGCTGCAGGTTGTTTTCCAACATGGACCCCAGAGAGACAGGAGAGATGATCCAGAACATACTGAAGGACGAACATCATCGCAGGATGGATCATTCGGTCTATTTGCTGTTTGTGCCTGGCAACAAAACCTGAATTCCTTCATTTCTGTGGAACAATCAAACTGATTGCTCTTTAGCCAAAAAGGTGAAAAGTAGGTTAGTGTTGTGTTTGTCTTGGACATGAGGCTCGGTAATGTCCGCATTTAGGCTATTGGTTGTGGGCTAGTCAAAAGTTTTTAGATGTTCTGCAGGATGATGGTGTTCAGTTCCAACACGTCACCACACCACTGTGAAGAGTCACACACTAAGCATAATTGTCGTCACTCTTACACAATTAAACTCATTTTCATGGCACAAATGACCCCTACCGGGGCGTCACATAGGTGTCCCACGTCAGGCCAAGTTCCTCAGCTGATCAGTGCACAATGAGAACGTTCCTGCAACTGTGGCGTAATACAACCAGAGAAACCACTGAGGAGTTCTGTCTTTCTGGAATCCAACAATGACTCAAAAAGACTGAACAACCAGGAACATCAACCATGATAGAATCAGATCCTCATGTGGGACTGTGTGTGCTTCAGCCGCACATGTTTGACCGTTACAGCTTGACATCGTGCAACGCAGACTGTTTCACGCCTGAAGTCACACCCTGAGATTGGGAGGAGAGCTTCTGACAGGCCAGAGGGGGAACAAAAAGAAACCATAACAAAGGTGAGAAGTTCCATCAGAACCACGGCAAAGCCACATAAGAAATGTTATTAACAGCAATTAGTCATGAATCAGCTACAACAATTACTGAGACTCAGTTGAAGCTCTTCCTGCTTTCCGTGAATTTAATCATAATTAATGTGTGACAAAATGCCTTTCTGGGGGCTTTAAACAATAAACGTCAATGTCACTGCAATCACTAAAGGTCCTTTTAAAGTCTCTCCAAACATTTGCTAAATGAATATTTCAACATGTGGTTGCAGCTAATGAAACGCTACGAGATCTGGTTTACTTCAATGGTCCCAGTACTTTCCAGCGCTGGGACGGGGCTAATTTTGACTTCAGCACTTTTACGGCTTTGAACGGGCTCAGTGATTTATATTCAGGTCTTCAAACTTCAAAGAATGCATTAGAGAAACTTATGTTTTCCAGACTTCCAGCTACTGCACCAATTCAAGGTTACTTATATCACTTTTTGCTCGATCACAGACAAGTCTCATTTTTCAGCCTTATTGACAGAAGAAGCGTGATGTTTCACGTGCTAAGCTGTGCTCTCTTTACCCTCCACTCACTTCACACTCTGGTCAACTGAGCTTTGTTCTGAAAATTCTACGTCTGTTAGTAAAAGACTGTTGTTGACTGTTTATCGATTGTTGCTACGAGGCTAAGACTTACTTGGATCTCTTACAAACATGTTCTCACTCCCAAATCATTAAGTGCAGCTGCCTGGTCAGCGTTTCAACGTTTCACATGAAATGTTCCACGTTTTTCATCAGCATCACCAAGTTTTACAAAGAGACATACACAATCACTGTCAAAATAAAGATTGAGGCTTTTTTTCCCCACATGATACTATTAGAATGAAACAGCTTCATGTACAGAATGGAAACAATGGTATGTTGCTGTTTGTCCGTGAAACCAGTGTTTTAAACACTGGAAATAGAGAGTAATGATGACAAATACTCCAGTGTTACAGTCCAGGCAATTATAAACATGTATATTTTGCAGGGAAGCACCCGAAGGTATCTGGAAGTTGTCAGCGCTGTGTTTGCACAGCTGGCAGATTCATCCATGAGGAAAAAGCACACGCAGGACAGGAAGTTCCGATTTGCTTCCAGGTTAGTGCTTTTCCTTTTTCAAACAGTTGGCATCTTCTAAACAGAGCTGTGGTGGTGCGACTGCAACCAGAAAAACATCTTCAGGAGCTGCAGTTCTCTGGAGAGCTTCTCAGGCAGCGGCTAACATAGCTCAGGGAACTTTAATGTGAAATTTGGGTTAATTTTTCATTATTCAAATACTTTTAGGTTTGTTCAACTTCAGATTATACACCAGTTAAAACAGTTTTGGTAGATAATTTTTCAGTGCACGAACTGGCCTCTGCTATGAGCTGGCCTCTGCTCAGAAAAAGAATTTTAAAAAAAGAACTTATTACACATAATGTGTCCAAATTCAAAAAGGGGGAATTTAGAATTATCTGGTGTGTCAGCAGCAACGTCCTCAATTACATCATATTAAATCCTTCAGAGGATTTTGTCGGCTAACTAAATTCACTCTGCTCTTATGTGAGGGGGATTACCGTCATTTCAACCAAATCGGCAAACTTATAAATCTGACGTCAGGCCTAAGAACTGGCATCAAATGTGGAACAAAGTCAAAGCGAGTCTAATGGAAATGATGTCAGATGTGAAGATGGCAGAGAGGTCTGGGGGATTGGGAAGCTTTGGCCTGTCAGGAGACAGCAGCTTTAGCATAAAACGCTAACTCAGACCATCCAAATGATGTTTTCATCACATTAATGACACAGTTAATTATCCCTGATGTCTTCCCATCATGTCTCCTGTAGTTCCAAACCAGATGCATTAAAAAATAAAAATATCAGGAGCTTAGCCATTCTCAAGAATCTTAAAACTCTGACACATCATGCACCGTTTTTGAAGTAGTGTAACCTTTTTATGCAGCCTGAACAGGACATCAGATTGAGAGCGGTAAATTCTCCTTAACTGATCCAACATTCAAATTGGATGGTTTCCCCACCCCAAAACATTCCACTTGAAGTACTGGGGTAAGTGGCTCTGTACCAGAATATACATCATAAATTAGACCTTAAATAGAGCAGAAATGGTAAATATGTTCCAGAGAAGAGGGACTGTTGAAATCAAAGCTGAAAACACACAGTCACACAAGTAAATGTATGTTCCTGCAGTGGGAGAGCTGACACGTGTTTCCACCTGTCTGCATGTGCATCTTGACAGTGAATATGCCGCTGGCATTGGTTTATGACTGGAACTCCACCAGTGCTGAGCCTCCCAACACCTGTACAATAAATCACCCGCCCGCTCCTATCGGTGTTACGTAACCCTGCAGAGCTTTACTGACACCGGCGTGGCGCTGCCCACGATGGAGGCCCCGTTCATGGGTGGCGGGGGTTGACTCATCTTTTGCACGGGGAGGTGGGGCTGAGGCACATGGGTGTCATTAAAGTTGCCTCTGAAGGTTTGGGAAAAAAAATAAAAGAGAACATAAAGGCTGTAGAGACAAGGCCATCGATGTCTGTATGGGCTATATCCAGGCGCAGTCCACTGATTTTGTGTTTACAGCTGTTATTGATATTGTTGGTTGGTTCTCAGCTTTAAATTCCATTTCAAATGAACTGATCTCAACAAAGTCATCACACGCTGCCTCTCAAAAAAAGTCAAACAAAGTTAGCACAAGGGCTCGTTTTCAGGGCATGAGACTAAAATAGAGCTGAGAGAAGATGCATGTCTGCAGCGTATTTGTCAGGTGAAAAGAAACATTGTCAAATGTTTGGCTAAAAAAGGAACTTGAGCAATAAGTTCCTCCTCAGGAGACACAAAGAAGATATCAGTCACAGGCAGCCTTCCTTGGGTTAGTCTGGAGCTGTGGAAGTTTCCTGGTTCCACGACTGGGAGGTAAACCAGCTGCAGTTTCCATATGAACCAAATAAATACAATATGTCACACAGAGGGAGGAAAAAGTGATGCACACACAGAGTTAAATATGCAGTATAATCCAAAATTTGAAGGCATGAGTTGGTGATGTAAGCTCATAAAATCCATTCATTGTCCGATCACAGCGCTGAAGCCAAGGTCAGGGGAGCAGCTGACGTGGGGGGGTGGAGGGGTGGAGGGGAGGTGTTCACACCTTGCTTATGCTCCTGAAGCTTCCTTGTTTATGCAGATATCATCAACTTTTTCCCTCATTTCTCTTTGAAGGAGTTTGAGCCAGAGTGGAGAGAGAGAACTGCAGGTTACAGAAAGTCCCCCTCTGCAGAGCCAAGAGCTTATACAAACCCGCTGACTTCACAGGGGAACCAGCTCCGAACACCCGCATTCTGCTTCTCTGCATGGGCTAAAAACATACGGCAAGATCTACAATGCAATCATCTCCGTCCTGGAGGTCCTGCCGAAGCCGACGTTTGATTTCTGGGTATTTGACTTGGCAAAAGGGCAAGAAGAGTTTTGGGTTGAATTTCTTGAGGAAACGCAGTATAATGAATTTGTAGATGGAGACTTTGAAAAAAAAAAATAAAAAAGCATCATGATGCTGTATGTTAAAAAAATTACACGTTATTTTGTGCAAATAAATAACACAGCATGGGGAAATAGCTGAGTCCCGATAAAAAGCCCTTTCATGTGTCGCCAGGGCCCTTTTGCTTTAAGCATCTATGAATGTTTGATTATTAATTTATTACCTCTACCAAGGGAGGAACTTATCTAATTAGCAACGACTTCTACTAAGACTTCAACTTCAGTCACAGAGAGTGACTTTTGTAAATCACCCGATCTGCAGAAAGACCAGAGCAGATGGGTGAACTCATCCTTTAGATCTCTGTTAAGCCCTGTTGACGGCCCTGCTGGTGGGCCGTAGGTTTCATGTCACACATCAAGGGAACAGTTACAGTCAAATTCCAATTACAGAGAATTCCTAGAAGTCCCAAAGCCCCCATAAAGCCATCAGACTTCATTTCACCCAGGTCACTTCACAAACACAAGAGTGAGGAGCTTCCAAAGAGAAGAGTTGGAAAAAAGAAAGAGGCGACCCCTCCCACAGATTCACGTTCAGAGTCACGTGATATCCAGAAATATCTGGATGAGTCACCCCGACTTTCTGCTCCTACAGACTATCTTGGTTACTTATGTGTTGTAGAGAGAATGACCGACACCAGTGTTTTGTGGATTTATTATCTTTGCAAATCTACTGTTCAATTTGCCAAATGACATCATGAGCAACAGTTTTTTAGGTCGTACGTGTATGTGGGAGCGATCGCCACAGTTTTATCTCTACTACAAGCATAATTCACCTATTTTGTGCAGAAATATCTCCGTCACCACTCAGATCTTATCTTAAAACCATATGTTCTGAACTCAGGATCTGTTACTCGTCCAATGACCTCATGTTGCCTATTATGTGACTCTAATCGTATTCTTTTGTGTGTGTGTGTGTGTGTGTCATTTTTTGAAAATGTCGGTTTTGCAGCTCTGCTTATGTGTTTCATCATATTTTAAAGCTTTAAAATTAAAAAGTTCAAGCTGAAGAATGGAAAAAATCAAAGTGCCTTTGCCCAGGGCTCACCAAAAACTGCTTATTAAAGTGACAGGTGGCGTCATTCTTTCACATATCCTTTGAGGTGCAACCTTAAACTTGTGTTGAGAGAAAATCTGCCCGTTTAACAAGCATGTTGCATAATTTTAGGACCAGTCGCAGGTTTAAAAAAAAAAAAAAAAAAAGACAGGATTCACACTGATACAGTTCATTTCATAACCCTGACACAGCTGCCGTCAAGGAGCCGCAATCCAATCTCTGCATGAGGTGTGCGTGCGTGTGTGCGTGCGTGCGTGCGTGTGTGTGTGTGTGTGTGTGCGTGTGTGTGTGTGTGTGAGAACGTGGACATATTGTTCTGATTGTTCAGGCTGATTTGACCTGGTCGTGTTCATCAGAGCTCTGCGCTGAAGTACTGCAACAACAAAAACCTCCTGATGTGTCATTTATTTCACAACTCTCTGTACAGCAGTTATTAATCCCAGACTGCAGCTATACTGAAATCATTCTTCGGGGCAAACAAAATACATTAGAAAATCCACCACCATGAGGGATTTATGTGCTTGTTTACTGGGATTTCGTGTCAGATTCACAGAGCATGATAAAACTGTGGGCCACATGTGCATTTTTTCACTGCAAAGTAACCATAAATAAATTCCAAGCTGTCAGAAGACAGGACGGTTGTGTTACAGAACATTTTCATGCTTTAGTTTTGGGGTTTGAAGCATTATGGGGAGTTCCATTGTTGGATGTAATGTATGTGTGAAGATTTGCAGCAAATAAACCAGAAATGGAGAATTGTTTGGTCCATGCTTTACTAGAATATCAACCTCATGGTCATTACTCATCACATCTCCAGGGGAGGTGCTCCACACGTGTGTCTCCTACAGCGCTCTAAAATGGTCCAAACTTAGTGACATCTGGTCTTGGCGGTGCTCTTCAGTGTGATGTGCTGAAGTCGATCCCGTTTGTTCCTGTGGGCCTGAATACATGATGGTGACATAGCTAAAACTGCTGACAACAACGTTGAGTCATCTGGAGGAAACAGTTACCAGAAGAGAACGGTGATGGTTTTGACCCAGTTGCTCCGAGGCGAGGGCAGGAAGAGGTCTCATCATGCTTTGCGTTCCTCTTCTCTCTGAGGTGTCACAACTATCAACCTTTAAAAAAAAAAGAAGGTCCTCTGCACAGTTGGATGTATTCATGTCATAGTTTTTTCCTTTTCTTCTCTGCCCAGTGATGAAATGATGACAGGTGAGGTCAGCCTGTGCTAGACCTGAATAGTCCTTAAATATGCTGCCTTTCATAAAATGTACTCATTTTAAGCGTAACTAGATGGAAACGGTTTACTATGGTGAGGTGTCAGGTCCGTCAAGACCTCACTGTGCACATGCTCGGTGCTCCAGACCTCTAACAGAAACCAGATTGACTTCATCTAACAGTCAGATGCAAGAATTAATGCAGCCGCGGGTCTGTTTTTATTGGACTGTGAGGCGGTAAACGGAGAAGTGAATACGGTCAGTGCGGGGAAGTGTCATTCCCGGCACCGTCCAGCATGTTCGGCAGCATAAACATCCAGCGATGTGATGAGCAAGACCTTGTATCTGCTGATGCACCAACTTGTTAATAATTTGTGTAAAAAAGTCTCAAATTATCCCTCCCTCACGTGTCAGAGCTTATTGTTTGACACTAGAGGCTGGAGATCATCCCAGCATCAACTTTAAGAGGAACAAGAGGAGAAAATCAGCATGAAGAATCACACTTACACCTACAGCTCATGTAGAGACGCTCACACATGAGGATGGATGTCCTAAAATCACCATTTACAGGGCTTGATCACGGCTTGGGTGGATAAATTCTTCACTGTAAATTCACAGTTGAAAAGAATCACTAAATGCACACGTGAGTGTGCACATGACGTTTGGACACTTGTGCAATTTCACAGATTTTTGTCCCAATGGGAGATTTGTGGCGCAAATGCAGCTGCGTTGAGTTTGATGTGCACGGGCCCACCATCATTGCAGATGGAGTGTTCAGTCTGCCGAGGCAGCCAGTGAAATCACAGCGCTTGAGGCAAGAGGTGGGAGCCTGCCAGGATCAGCCAATGATGTCATGAGAAAGGAAGTGAGTCGGGCTGAATGTTCCTCGTGTCATATTTATGAAAGTCCTTAAAGCTACACGCTGAAACAAAGGCAGTAAATTCAGCCACTGACATGGAGCTCCTATGACAATTAGCAACATCATGTGATGCAATTTTAACATGTGGGATTATCAGCACCATTGCCAAGATTCTCAGATCGTCTTTATTTGAAGCCTTATCATGTGCAGAGCTGCATAATTTAAAGATCTGCTGTATTTCCAAATAAACAAAACATAAAGCAGAGACGGATATTAACAGAAACCAGTGTGAGAAGACTTTGACCATGGCCTCTGAACTGTTGGCACCTTGTTTCACAGTGATCTTAGCTGGCCAGGGTGACGCCAGCCTTGAATTTCCCTCCACTTGGATCTAACGTGACTGTAGGTGACTGGAGTTCATGGACGGCTTCAACACATCGACAGTGTTTTTATTCCGAGCTCTTTAAATCTCTGTTGATACATTCAAGCTGAGCACTTTGCACATTTGGTTTACAGTAATAAATAATTTGAGTCCACAGAGCTTCATGCACAACCTTAAAACTTCCACTTTAATCCCGGAGGTTTAAGCCAACAGTCAGGCGTTGGTTTCTCAGAAACTCCACCAGAGCAACACGCTGCACTGAAACATCTTGGACTGAGATGGGTATGTCCTCTTTGACTCTTCTCTGTGTTTTTACATAAATGCTGGCACAATTCTCCTCCTTTAACCTGGAGCAGATGGAAAATATTCATCAACTGAACACATGGCTAACACTACAGCTCTAGTTGTTTGGACAGAACCAAGTATAACGTTTTACATATTGTGATAAATTGCACATTTGTTCGTTTGAAACGATTCACAGCGTGATCTCCTCTTTTGCGCAGCTGCATTCTCTGGAAGTTTCCATGACTCTCCTGACACAGATGTGACAGTAAAACTTAGATTATATAAGGCACAAAATAAAATCTGTGTTTCCATCCCTGCTGAGCCTCCACCCAACAATCCACATGTAAAAATGTGTGATCACATCCTGATCACGTGTGATGACTGTCCTTGTCTGGCTCTCTGCTCAGGCTCTGCAGCAGGGACTTCTGGAAGGCCTGGTCACATGACTCTGGGATCAGGAACTCCAGCAGCAGGTCGCAGATACAGAAGATCAGATGCCTGCGTATCATCACACAAATGACAGACTGGCGTAACAATTTCCACAACCATTCCGAATTTTACAATATGAACTATTGCCCTACACGAACATTGAGAAGCGAACGCCTGGAAACATCCATAGCAACATATGGTTGATGCTTAGAACAGCCGGTGCTGAAATGTCATCTAACATATAACATGAGCTGCTCGTGCAATTTGACATCTTTGACACTTCATACTTGCCCAGAAACCTGGACACAGTCTCGGTTTAGTTCACATTTTTGAAGTTAATTATCCAATCACCATGTGGTCCAAAGCAATGAAAATTTTACAACATCTCATTTTCACCTCTCCCACCAGAGCCTGTACTGGTTACACCCTGCTTACATTCTCAGATTATGCCAGACTAGTCTTCTGCAGGGTATAACAAAGTCAACATGCTAATATTTGTGTTTTCATTCACTTAGGAGTGGGATATTTATATAAATATTGTGTCCCTGTCGATTAGTGTGATCCATGTTTAGAGCAGAACTGAATAAATTTTAGTATTGTTATTATTAGTGGTCAGCTGTGAAATATCTCTGTTGTAGTTTTATTTCCATCAGCACACTCACTTGTTTATCTGAGGGTCCTGTAAAGACTCTAGGATTGTCTCTATGCTCAGTCTGAACTTCTCGCTTCCCAACATGTCAGTAATGATCTCTGTTCATTCAAGAGAAAAAAGAAAAAAGATTACAAAAGCAGAAACAAACAGGATTTAAAGACCAAACAAGCAGCAGTGATGAACCTGGTAGGAGCTGCATTAGACAGTCCAGGCATTGCTTTTTAGCCTCTTGTCTCTGTGCAGCGCTGCGCTCTGGCCGTGGCTGGACAGGCAGCGTTCCTCCCGGCCACACAGCCTCCTGCAGCACTTGTAAGTAGATCACCCAGCAGGGGGCGCTGGTGAGGTGAGCAACTCCTACGTCCAACCATCTGAATCAGAAGATTCTACTCATCAGCAGAAAGCAAATAAATGTATCTAAATAGACATATGCTTCAAATTTGATGGAGATCGTGTGTGAAGAGACAGTTCTACCTCTCAATGAAGGTCCCAAAGAGCAGCCTGATGGTTTTCTGTATGTTCTCTGTGCACAGCCAGCTCCATTGGTCTTTCATCAGCAGACACAGAATGTTCAAAGCAACATCTGCCACAGCTGTATCTGCAGTACACGCAGCAGGAAAGTTTTAAACATGCTTTATACGAGCAGCGGAATACACACGTCAAATGGGACAAAGCGTCAAAGTTGAACACGGAGTTTTGCTGCGCCCTAGTGGTGATACTTGCCACTGCATGCTGCATTCACAGAAACACGGAAACAAAAATATTCTGGGTCGAACTAAGAAATGTTAACCTGTCACTTGTGTTTTTCCTGCTTCCTTCTTCTCTTTGGATGATTGATCGCAACTTTGCCTGGCTGTTTTTTTCCCACTCGGCTCGCATAATCGTTTTTCCTGCTGTTCGACAAAGCGCTCAAGGTCCGACAGTGTCATGCTGCTAAGAACCTGAAGGCATCACGATCAGTTGTCAGCTGTCAGCTGGGTCTAACGTCCATTTGTCATTTATCAGAGGTGTTCTTTTACTCACAGTGCTGCCTTCACTGAAGCAGTATGACACTTTAGGATGCAGGTCAGGTATATTCAGAGAGGGAGAAATTTTGCTGGGGAATATTGACCTCCTGTTTTATGTAAGCAAAACCAAACATAAGTCTTTGTAAATGCTTAAACCTTTAAATAAGACACAAAATATTATCTAAAGCTCTCACCTGTACTTTCTGCTGTCCACTGTGCGCCCATCAGTCTCAAAGTCTTCCACTGGACTGAAGAGGTCTGGATTTGGGAAGGCTGTCTTCAAGGTGTCAAAAGCATTTTCCATCATCTTAATTAAAAAGAGAGAAAAAATACATTTAATACATTTAATCTATGGACAGAAAGCCATTGGGTCACCCATGGATGAAATTGGATCTAAGTTTTGATTAAAAAATAATAATAATTACCGTAAATAAATAAATAAATCTTTCTCACCTTATCGATTCTTGATTTGACGAAAGGCTTTCTTCCAAAATACCTGCTCGCATCTGAGTTGAGAGCCAAGAACTCCTGCATGTCCTCACTGTTGGACATCTCAGGAATGCTGCTTAGTTGCTAAACATACGCAATTTTCGACTCAGAAAAGCACAGAAGCAACTGAATGGACATGTTGAATGAATACCCACTTGAAGAAACGTGTCTAGTTGGGTTTTTCGAGCTTCAATCTTGTCGTTGTCTGCGTTTCCGAACATGAGGTCGGGGAACATTTTCTTTGGGCCTTTCACATCTGAAATTCATAACAAACAATGGTGAGGCAGCGGCGGATGAAGCTTTAAAAAACGCCTTAAGAGATGATATCTCACTCTTGATCAATTTCTTGACTTCAGGTTTTTCTTCTAAGCGTGTTTGTAAGTTGAGGAACTCGCTGTATCTCCGGTCGACCGTGTGATAGCACACACGCTGCACAGTGCTGCTGTTTTCTGCCTCAGCCACCATCTCAAACTGTCAGAGAGACGGTGTGTGATCATCTGCGGTCCACACACAAGCGTCAATCAAATATCTGTGCTTACCGTGACAGCGTACAGAGTGTATGGATGTGTGCTGGAGCCACGCTGCTCCATCGCAGTAACAGCACCAGAAACGTGCACATTCTGGATCCTGACAGGTGAGGCCTGGTGTGTGGATGCCTCGAAGTTGTTGGAGCTAACACAAGGTTTTCTTGAAGCAGAAGTTGTGAATTTCTCTGGAGCTACACCAGCTGCCCACTGGGTGTCCATGGGGGCCACAGCCTTTGGTCCAAGGTTTTTAAGAGGACCAAAGCATCCAAAGTTCTCTTCATCATTTAAGTTGAGGTTGCAGAAGTTTGCTGGAGGGCCACAGTCACAAAGCCCTCCTGTCAGCTCATCTGAAGAGTCTGAAGGAAGCAGCGAGTCCAACAAAACCATTTTGGACCTTGACAAATGGCATGACGCCAAACAGCAGTTCACTTTGCAATGTTCTCGTTTCCCAGCAGCCACCAGGCTGCACTGGGAGGAATCCCCGTCGCAGCCTGAACTCCAGCTCTGTACATCATCAAGATCCGTGGTGCTCTCACTGCTGATGCCATCCGGCAAAGAAGACTGGGACCTACATGTGGTCCAGGATTCACGTTGATTCTGACACATATAGAGTGGATCTCCTGGGGGATCATTCACATTGACTTCCTGCGGCTCTCTGGACCTGGTGATGATGTCCAAAATGGTCTGATTGAGCCAGTCGGGATCAGACACCCTGTGTGTCAGTGGCAGCAGCACGTTGCAGGTGATGAGCTCTGTCACCATGTAACCTCCAGTTCTGGTTTCCATCTGAGGATACGGAACAAGCACGTGCAAGAAGAGATTGACCAGAGCTCTGGAGTACCTGAGCTCCTCAGTGGGGCTCTTCACAGCTGGGTGAGGGGTATCGACCTCACTGTAGAGCTTCCAGAGGCTGAAGCTCTCCTTTTCTGTTGACTGTATCTGCCGGGCTGTCATGTAGCTCTGCAGGTGACACCCGTACAGCTGCAGCAGCTGCTGAACTAGAGCTTTCCTGTCCACTCGCCGTGCACGTTCCTTCAGCTCCATCACAGACTCCAGCATCGAACTGCACACGGCACGTTCAAACTCCCCCTCTGCTTCGGGCAGCAGCATGCGATACCAGGAGGACACAAAGTCCCGCATCGCCTTGTGAACGGCGTTGTGGATCTCGTGGTTCAACCTCCACTCGTGTTCAGGCGAGCACAGAAGTTGGCTGAACTTGCCAAGAGGCAGAAAGTGCTCCAAGTGGAGCAGGCTGTTCCCATCGAGTACAGCTCGGGACCCCAGCCAGCCTCCCAGAACCACCAAGAGGCTGGTGAAGATGCAGAGGAGCCACACGTTGACCAGGAGATGAAAGAGGAGCAGCCATGCCAACAGAATCCCCACCCCCAACACCCTCCGCTGCCCGAGAACACCTGATAAGGTCCACTTTTTGGACATCATTGCAGATGGCATCACAGTCACTAGGTCAGTTGTGTCCTATCGAAACAAAAATACATGTTTATTTGTAGTTATGAACAAAAGTGATATCAGATTAATTGATTATAACTCATTTTATCTCCTCTCTTCATATCAAAACAGCTCCAAGCAGAAAAAGCAGTTTTGATTAAAAATAATTTAAATAAATGTTTTAAGTGGCAGGTCAAAATAGATTATAGAGTCATTACAGAATCAAATCTTATCATTTAACTTAAAAAAAAAAATCATTTGTATCAACAGTAACAGTTTAGACTCCAACCTATCGCCATGGTAACCTGTAGACTTGAACTGATGACCGACGGTTTGTCCCTCCGTCTTATAACCAAGCTCTTAGAGTGGCTGTGTTTAACCTCCAGTAGGTCGAGCACACTCAGCTGACTCGCACTGATACTAAATATTTGTCTGTACTGTAAAAACAGCAAGACAGAAGAGTGCAAAAGCAGCGTTACCTGAGCGGTGGTCGGGTCCTGCTGGGGGCTGCCAGCCGAGCTCCTGCTGGACGTCGCTTTAATCCTTCAACAAAGCTTATGGGGATCAGCGGGTGAGCCCAGAGTCCCAGATGGTCCATGCGGACAGATTTAGTAGCTGTGAGGTGTCTTCCAGTAAACTGTTAACACAAATGCTGTTAAGAATATTCCAGAAATAAGATCTGGCTTTAAAGCATAGGACTACATTGTAATTTTTTACCCAACACTGAATTGTGTTATCTTTAAATCAGGTGCCGTTCTCAGAGTTCACTACATTATATTAACACAAACTGACACTGAGGTTTGCGCTATTTGATTTAAATACTGGAATCATTAATCAGGTGAAATATTATTCTGACTTTTGTTTATTTTACCTCAGTAATAAACCCATTCTGTGTTGCATTATTTTTATTTATTTAATCTCAATTAAAAGTGAGTAAAATTAACAATAGATCACCAGACTACAGAAAAATCAGATCAGTTTATGACATATTTCATTTATTTGTATCAGACAGTTTGGACTTACCTCTCGTATTATAATATAAATAGAGGGGGCGGGGCCAATTACAGGTGAGTGGCTTCAAGGTGACGAGGCGGAAGCAGAGAGGAAGTAAACAAGGAGAAACCGGAAAGAGCAGTCGCCCCGACACGAAGCAAATAAACTGTAATACTGGAAACAAGAACATGTCAAAAAAAAGTCCAACCTGACGACAAGGTTAAAGTGGCACGACCTCGTTTACGTAACTGGGCTGTGACATTTTGGTTCCAGGATAGTGGGGGCCGCCACCTCCCCATGCTGTCCCTCACCATCCTGGAAAAGAAAGAGGATGGGCAACCTGTTTCCATAACCGCGCTGCAGCCGCCTCCGTGCAGCGTTCGCGATCCCAGCAGACCCGCATCTTCCCTCTGATCATCGGTATGACTCAGCTCCAGGATTCAGGTAAGCATCTTTTATTTCCCGCATCTTTAAATTGATTTAAGAAAGAAAGAAAGAAAGAAAGAAAACAGCGCGCATGTAGCGCACGGGGCACCGGACGGTGAAAAACTCCACTAATGTAGTTTAATGTGTGCAGATCTATTTATTTCATGCAGCCATTCGCCATTCTGATTTATCAGCAGGCGATTTCAACCGATCTCGGCTGTAGATTTTATCGTTTTTCATTCAGTACAAACTGTTCTAGCTTCTCTCCAGACGGATCGGGTTTCAACAGCGAATCTGTCTTTAATTAAGGACAGAGCTAAAGTCATGTATTCAGCTCATGCTTCTAGTTATTTTGAGAGCGTTGTTTATTTTCTGCAGCCTCTGTAATGGAGAAGATGTGAAGACAACACTTAGTTGTGCAGCTTCATGCCAAAAAAAAAAAAAAGCTCTGCGCGAACTGTCCAAGTGATTCAGACTCATCTCACGGTGAAGATGTGAAATGTGGCTGTGCATCATTTAAACTGAGGACTAAAGCATTCTATAGGACGACCAGTGAGTCTCCGGATGGTTTGCGTTCCATGCCGTCCCTTGGGTGTGTGAGAGGCAGAGCTGGGCTGTAATGGAAGTCATGAGTCTAGAGGCTGCCATGGGAGTGGTGGCTGGCATTCATGTCGAATATTTTTAGTTTGCTAAACACTCCGGCGAGACCAAATACTGGCAGGCCTAAAGAGCTGATACCCAGTTAACCAGTTCATCCAGCCCGGTTCTGCTGGCACAGATGTTCCTGAACATCATGTAAAAGAGTGTGTCTCTGTTTGCTAGCAGGGGCTAAAGCGGTGGAGCGCTTGGTCCTGAAGGGTCTGGAGACCATAGCGCCGCTGGTGCGCTCTGTAGAAGAGACCCCCGAACCAATTCCCACTGAAGTACAGGGCACCATCCCTTCCTGGATCCATGGCAACCTCCTGCGCAATGGTCCCGGGAAGTTTGAGTTTGGAAATAGACAGTGAGTGCTGGAACCCCTCCACGTACACTTAAACCAAAACTTAAAGGAGGGGGAGGGAAAAAAAGCCCTAAAACTGTCTGCCTGTGCTTCATCTCAGCTACAACCATTGGTTTGATGGGATGGCCATGCTGCACCAGTTCAGGATAACCGAAGGCAGGGTAACGTACATGAGCTGCTTCCTTCGCAGCGACGCCTACAAGAAGAACAGCGAGCAGGACCGCATCGTGATGTCAGAATTTGGTACCCTGGCCCTGCCCGACCCCTGTAAAAACTTCTTCCAGCGCTTCCTGTCTCGCTTTGAGATGATGGGTGAGTGGACCAAAAGGCCAGCTCCTGTTTGTAAACGAGAATTTGTTCCCAAGCCTTTTACCTGGATAAATAAAGGTTAAATAAAGTACTGTTTATGCTGGCATTGGAAGGAAAAACCAGTTCTATTTATCCAGCAGGCCTCAGTAATCCTGCTACTGTGTTCCAGAGCCCACCGATAATGCAAGTGTGAACTTTGTCAAATACAAAGGGGACTATTATGTTAGTACAGAGACGAATTTCATGCACAGAGTGGACCCAGAAAACCTGGAAACTTTGGAAAAGGTACTTTCACACTGGAGCTGTTCTATAACTTACTACTCCTATAGTATATGTCAAATTTCAGATAAAATCTGTATTTTTTTAGGTTGACTGGAGCAAATTCATAGCTGTGAATGGGGCCACTGCCCACCCACATTATGACCCAGATGGGACCTCCTACAACATGGGCAACTCCTATGGACGTAAAGGTCAGTTTTTACTGCCAGTGTACACAAGGGAAACGTATGATCCAGATTCTGTTTTCACGTTCACATCTGGAGGGCCCTCGTTTGATAGGGGCCCTGTACAACATCATCAGAGTCCCGCCTGAGAAGTCTGAGGCCGCAGAGACTCTGCACGGAGCCAAAGTACTCTGTTCCATCGTGCCTGAACACAAGTCCCATCCGTCCTACTACCACAGCTTTGGTACGTCGCACTCATCTGTCACAGCTGTAGCTTTCCTGCTGGCTCCGCCCACCAAGACCAGTAACATCGTTCTTCTGCTTCCAGCCATGTCTGAGAACTACGTGGTGTTTATTGAGCAGCCCATCAAGATGGACCTGCTGAAGATCGTCACGTGCAGACTGAGAGGGAAAGCTCTGTCCGAGGGGATCTACTGGGATGCTGGCCAGGACACTGTGCTCCACCTGGTCAGCAAGCACACGGGCAAGGTGAGGAGCGGCCGCGATGATGATGTTGTTGTTGTTGTTGTTGTTGTTGTTGTTGTTGTTGTTGAGGACCCCCTCAGTTTACTTTTTCTGCTTGGCAGGTCAGTGCGGTGAAGTACCACGCAAAGGCCTTCGCCACTTTCCATCAGATCAATGCTTTCGAGGAGGACGGGTTCCTGATGGTCGACCTGTGCTGCTCGGACGACGGCCAGGCCATCAACAATTACCTCATCCAGAACCTGCGCAAGTCAGGAGACGCTTTAGACGAGGTCGCCACGCCGTGCTTTTGTTTAAACCCCGGAAAATTGCCGCCTGATGCTGAAGCAGCTTTTCTGCCTCCAGGTGTACAACTCCACAGGCAGGGCTTTCCCTCGACGATTCGTTCTGCCGCTCCACGTCACCAGCGAGACGGCAACAGGCCACAACCTGAACACTCGCCCCGCCAGTCAGGCAACTTGTGTCAAAACCGACAAAGATACGGTGAGGAAGAGGAGGAGGATGATGGTGATGAGGATGTTTCTACGGTTCAGTCATGCTAAAGACTAAATGACTCAAAGCACTTTTGTGGGAGCTCGCGCTCACACATGGATGACTGGAGCAAAGACTCTTTGTGCACAGGTGTTCTGTCAGCACGAGGATCTCCATGGTGCCGACCTCCTGGAGTTCGGTGGGCTGGAGTTCCCTCAGATCAACTATGGCAGGTGTAACACGAAGCCTTACCGTTATTTCTACGGCTGCGGCTTCAGGCACCTGGTGGGAGACTCGCTGCTGAAAATGGACCTGAAGGACAAAACGTTTAAGGTGTGTGTGCACGTTCCTGAACATGGGGCACGTTTGTGACATGGGGAAACTTTGTCTGCTCCTCACAACTTCAGAGGCCTGTTTTAGCATGAAGATGGAGAGCATGAAGATGTAAAAAAATAACCCATCTGTCAAATCTTTGAGACATCCATTTTGTCGCACAGAAGCAGGAAAAAAAAGCTTAATTCAACACTGCAGGAGCCGTAAAAGCCACTAATTATCGTGTTAATTCTCCACACGTATAAAATCAAAATGTAAAAAGATGACACGCTGTGGTTTTATGGGGTGTTAATGACCGCCTATTTGCAGTCAGCTTACAGGCTGCTGGCAGCTGCTTCCTACGTGTGCATGTGATCAGTCTGCCTGTTTCGGATGTGAACTCTGGCGTGGCTGCAGCATCTGTCCTCACCTTCAACTCCGACCCTCAGGTCTGGTACCAGAAAGGTTTCTACCCATCAGAGCCCGTGTTTGTGCCGTCACCGGATGCCCAAGACGAGGACGATGGCGTCATCCTCTCGGTGGTCCTGACGCCCTCCCAGGTGAGATTAGAGGCGAGTGGTTTCAGATGGGCTGCTTTTCCAAGAGAAAAGGCTTTCCAAGCCTTCCACTAAATGAACCTTTGTTCTACTTCAGGACAAGAAAACCTTCCTCCTGGTTTTGGACGGGAAGACCTTCCAGGAGCTGGGAAGAGCCAATGTGCCTGTCAACATGCCTTACGGCTTCCATGGTATTTACGAGGCCTCTCCATAGTCCCGCGTCATCAAAATGGATAATCCAGTAAATTCCAACCAATTACCCATTTATTCCCGACGGTACTGACTTGATGTTGGCTTGATGTCTGTCACTGGTGCCTTGTTTACCACACGTGCCAAAACAATGTCTGTTTTACTTAGTGTAAAAAAATATTTAGAATTTTCTTGAAGCTATAGCTTTGTTTTCCATGAAAGGTACACGGGGAAAAGCCACAGTATTGATGAGAAGTGATTGGTTACGTTCATTCTGCAAGGACTTTTCGCAGCAAAGAATTCCATATTTGTGTTATTTGGTCACTTTTAGTAGAACAGTGTCGAACATCCTGTCAAGTTTGAATATTAAACACTCTTGGTGACCTCCCACTCAAACGGACTGCACACATGAATATCGGATCCACCGAAGGAGGGAAATTCCATGCTTTGCGAGTGTAACGTGACATGAAAGCTGTAACAGATGGCACTTGGAGAATGAAACTTCAGTCTCCAGCCTTCTTTGTTAAAGTGCGGTGAATGTCTGAGCTCTGGAATTTCTGAGTTTTCTCCTGTCTAAACATTTAAAAAAAATCTTGTAACAGTAAAACTAGAAAAACTGGGACACAATGCATTTTTCAAATTAAAAGCAAATGCGTATAAATTTGTGCTTAATCATTTTAGTCCCATCCCTCTCTCTGCCTATTGTTTCCAGATTTATGACTTTGGTTGGTTTTACAGCAACATTTTATGTTAAACAGTGGCTAAGTCTGACAAGATGGTAAAACAGCTTTAGTCTCTTAGCTGCAGAGAGCTGAAGTGTACACACTGTAGCTCTAGAGTGGAACTTTTGATGAGAAATTTACATTAAAAACACATATATTAGAGTATTAATATGATTTACTGCAAAATCAGGACCAGGTCAGTGTCGTGCAGTGATTTTCGTTTATCCAAAAGTTCATTCCAGTCGTCTGTTTACTCCGTCATGTGGAGTATGCAGACACAGATTATCCACTAGAGGGCACCACATCCTGCCTTTTCCGAAGGTGCGGTCCGAGGCAGAAAGAATTCAAAAAACTTGTTTTCTGCTGCTTTGTCTTGTGAATTTTTCTTTAAACAAAGGCAGTGAAACCTGACAAACGGCAGTTTTGATAAGAGCAGAGCCAGGAACAGCACCTTCACAGAGGTTGGCTTAGATGAGGGGTCCAACCTGTGACCTGCAAGCAGAACAAAGTCAAAGAACTGTAGGTGAGCTGTGTGAAAACATGGTTACAAGTTAACATTTGCTTTAATAGAAAGACAAACAATAAATTATGTGTTAAAAATGCTTTTCACAAGTGAACTAGCAATGGGGTTTAATAAAAGCTTATAGCTTAACTCAAAAACAACAACAAAAAAAAACAATCTGTGGTAGATCAAATTTGAAAGAGTGGATAACTGCAACGCTCCAGTTCTGCTGAGGTGTGAGTGTGTTTGTAGTACATGCGGACCAGAATATGCTTTTCACTAGTGAACTGAGGACATTTTGGCTTCAAAGGGCTGGTTAAGGGTTAAGGATCGGGTCTGGTGACCGCATTTTGGCATCAACAAGATGCCAAAAGAGAGGTGTGTGTGTGTGTGTGTGTGTGTGTGTGTGTGTGTGTGTGTGTGTGTGTGTGTGTGTGTGTGTGTGTGTGGTGTGTGTGTGTGTGTGTGTGTGTGTGTGTGTGTGTGTGTGTGTGTGTGTGTGGGGACCATGAACAGATGCCCATTTCCATAGAAAAGTGAACAAAACAGAAGAAAACAGGCATTTAAACACAAAAAGACTCAAAGATTTCAAATTGAATCCAGCAGTTTTCTTTCAAAACCAGACGAAATGTTTCTGAAGCTCTGAAAACCACCGTACACGTGTTTCTGCCTCAAACCTGTCAGTGCGCATTAACAGCTCTAACTCCACATGTGGTGTTACTTTAATGGGATGCTGGGACATGACCAGGGGAGCAAAGATCATCCTGATGATCAGTCAGAGATGAGATTTCCCATTGATCCAGAACACACCAGGAGGCTTCCCTTCATTCATACAGCCAATCTTATGATCAATAGTTTTTGTATTGATGACTCACAATGATTTAAGACAGAAATTAATTTTATTCCAGTGTCTACTGTCAGGTGGTATTCAACAGTAATCTCTAATCAGTTGTGGCTTAAAAGGCACATCAATCTATTTTTATCCTCTTTCCTATTTGTGATATAAATAGCTGTGAAACTGGTCTGATTTTGTAAATCTGAGACATGTTTGAAGACCGACATCACTCAGACGTACCGTCACAGCCACCACGGCCCTCCGGAGCTACAACTGTGAGTTTAAGGCATGAACCGAACCTCTGCATGCTGTCTGTGGTACGCACTGTTCGCAGACCCTCATTTAAGCTTCATTATAAAGACAATAAATCATTTGTTTTATTACATATTTACTAGGTTTCTGCTGCGGCTACAATCCCGTAAACATCAATAGCTTTTGCAATTATCAGAGTACCGACTGTAGTGATGGAAAGTAATCGGATATGAAGTATTTGGGTATTTAGAGGCCTTATGTCAGATCCGTTGTTTTATTAGTGTTCTGTGATAAATGTACCTTGGAGGGTTCTTGGCAAGACCACAATCCACCTCAACATAGAAACGCAAAACAACAAAACAGATTGACCTGAACCCAGGCAGACTTTTTTAATTCCAGTCTAGTGTGTAAAATTTGGGGGCATCAAGTGGTTATAACAGAGGAAGAGGAAGAATTCAAGTTTGTTGTAGAGACTTCTTATTCTAAGGCTCGCGTTTTAGTTTGCTTTGTCCCTTCTAGGCTACCGTAGAAATGCAGTGGAGCAACTTCGGCTCCAGCGGACAGAAACAATTGCGGATGTTATGTTGGATTTCGGTGATAGATGATGAAATGTTTTACACCTGAGACCTTTAATACCAGCATCTTACCAATAACACAATAATTCTGATGCAGAATCCCTGTCTGCCCTGCTTAAAAGTAATTTAGTGTTCACCAGAAGAACCCCTGCATGAATGCAGATCCACATTACGTATCATGTGACAGCTTCTGTGCTAAAAGCATCATTTTTACACTATTTTTTTAAACATCACCTCCTGCCTGTGTTTTACTAGCCTGACCACACACACACAAAATGTTTTCCAAATGCTCGCAGGTAAAAGACACAGAAAATGTTCTTTGAATGCTGTACTTTGAATCTCCATTTCTGCTTTTAGACGACAGACGGAGTCTTTCTGAGGTAACCCTGTCAGATCAAGTAAACACCTTCTCCTTTCTTCCTGACAGATGAAAATTGCATCAAAATTTCTCAATAGATTTGTTTTGAAGCTTGCGCTAGCAGCTTATGGAATTTGTGTGTGTGTGTGTGTGTGTGTGTGTGTGTGTGTGTGTGTGTGTGTGTTTTCATACAACACTTGAGCCCTTGTTCTGGTAACATCAGACGACTGAAATGGAGTTGAGGTTTTCACTCCTGTTTCTCTTTTGTGTGCTGCATTCTCGTGATAATCATGCACATGTGAGGAATCCAGTTTCTCGTTCGCACTCACTGTTTCCAGTTACTTCGTTACTACAGTCTCTGTGCAAACCTGCATGAGCATTTTCTACTCCTAGAGGCATCTGGTCACCTTTAGGCACTGTGACGGACATGTGAGTGTCCTGGTGTGTTCTGTAAGGTCACACACACACATGCACGCTGATTCCCTGCTGCAGTCTTTACAATACATCCCGCCTGAATCACGTTAACCCATAAAACATGTCTGACATATTAATCAGGTCTGCATGTGGGGGTACTGTACTATTGCACCGCTGCTAGGGGGAGGTCTCTCATTGGGCCATCTTACGCTTTCTAACGGCCAATAAGAGATGACTGAATCTCTCCTCTCCTAGCAACAAGACTCCTTTTCTCTGGTCCTGCGATCAGCAAACTGACACCCTACACTCTCACATCACGCAGAAGTTCGACTTGAGTGTCGCAGACAGGAAAAAACCAAGGGGAGGCGAATTCATCCTTTTTCACATGGCTAAAGGGGCTCAATTTGCTCCCGTTTTCTCCGGCTCCCTCTGTCTCCCATCTTGGCTGCAGCTCTGTTTCTGAGTGCTTTCAGGCGGCTCCTGTCTTGCCAACTTAAAGGAACAGCCCTGCATTTTTTTTTTTTTTCTATTCAGGGGCATTGTGGGTAATGGTCTGTACTTGTTGACCTCAGACTGCTGAATAGTGGGGCCTCTCTCAGGAGGGAGAAGAAATACCTTGGCACAAAGCTATCATTTCCCTGAGACACTACCAACCCCGCAGCTATGAGCTGCTCTTTCTCTGCAGATGTTACACTTAAAACTGGTCTTGTATAAAGCAAAAAAAAACAAAAACTATAACACTTAAACCCTTCTACTATTAATGAGAAATGACATTTATTCAATAGTAATCCTAAAAGACAGCGTTTGTAGCACAGCACCTGTTGTAGGCATGCATGTGCACATGGCTATCTGACCTCTGACCCGAAATTCCTGTTTGTGAACCTCACAGAGAGCCGAACATGTTACACGCCTGCACGTTGGTGGTGTTGCTTGCACAGTGAGTTCAGGTGTGGGCCACTGTGCTGTTCAGCATTCAGCAGAGTTAAGCGACGGTTCTTCGGCATGTGGCAACTGTGGCAACAGTTGGACCCTCCACTCGCTTGACCTCACATCTATCAGACTGGTATCTCATGCTCATTACAGGTCAATTGGGGTCACACGCAGAAAGCGTGTAAAGCAGATAATTAACTGCCCAGATGACCTCTTGTCCTTGTCGACATCTTCCGTCATGTCTCTGAATCGACTAGCAACAGGAACAAAAGCCCCCACAAAGCTCATTTAGCCGCTTTCAATGAGGACAGACAAGGAAAGAGCGCACACCCTTTGAAGTGCCTTCCCTCCATCCTGCTCTGGCCCCGCCTCCTGTCCAGTAAATCTGACCGTTACAGTACGAGCGGCCCGAACACACAACCACTGTTCAACCTTAGGTGACCCTTGCTCTCATCAGGCCCGCCCTCCTCCGGAGGAATGCTGCTGATGGGAGATTTTAATATACCCCAGCCCTGTGTGCCCTCAAATTTGGCGGTGCAGCGTTAACACAAGCTGACACCTCAGATTAGCCACAGACATCAGGAATGCTGCTGTCTTTTTGTGCCACGTGGACTTAAGCCAAAAGAGCCTTTGGTTGCAAAGGCCACATAGACCTGTGAAAAACAGGTCCACGACAGAAAGCCACCGGTCTGTCTTAATGTTAGCCCGACGGCGACACAGACGCCACAGTTCTGCAAACCTGCTGACCGTTGGAGGTCAACTATCCAAAACACGGTCACCAACATATTCATCTTTGGACTTTATGAACATGAAAACAGTGAACTATGAAGGTGATATTACAACTCTTGGTCACACCCTCTGCTTCTCTCGCTGCCGTGTGAGCTGTTCTACACCCACGTCCTTCTAAGATGTGGCTAGCATCGCTCATTTAGGCCAAATCAGGTAAAATGTCTTGATTTGTCGTGGACAGAGGCTTCACTAGCGCATAGTTTTGCACCTCTAATTAAGTAAAGAATGGGTTTGTGTGTATGTATAAGATTCAGAAGCTGGAACTTTGCTATTTAACATATTATTACATTCAATGTTGTTAATTGATGCAGCTGCCTTAACGAGATCAACCAAGGCCAAAAACTGCATCTGTAAAATCTATGAGAGAATTAAGAATTAGATTTGCGATTGCCCCGCTGAGTTATTGTGAGTTTTCGTTGTGAAAACTGGAGACTGAAAACACAACACTAACTCTTCACTAATGAGAGTAACAGGCCGATGAAGAGTGGCGTCTGGATAACACACAGCGTGGATATCAACACATGATTATATATAACCAGATGTTAAAAATGTATACGAGCAGACGATAGATTTAATTGGTTGAAAATGAACATTGGAGCATAATTAGCATTGCTCTACCTCACTTCCTAAGAACTTTCATTTACCATATTTTGCAGCTGCCATCAACCACTTCATTATCCTAACAGCCATTTAAATCATGTAAAAGATAAGTGGTTGGAATGTCTCACTGTGGTTACAGCACATATTTAACATTTCTGCCAGATTTTGGGCCCAAATCTTCTCTGCTGTGTCACATTCCTGACATATGGATGCATTTTTACCACAACAAACAGAAGGTCATCAAAAGCCTGACTAACACCCAAGGTGAGTGCCAAACTCCACCCTGAGGATCTGTACGTCAGGATCAGTATACCAAGAAACTGTAAATGCAAATACAGCAAAAGAAAAAGACAGAAACAACCTAAAGCTGTCTTTAATCAAGAGTGATATCTAATGGCTGATCTCACTCAGGATCCACTTTTAATGGCGGCGGCGCTAAGGTTGCAGTAACCACGTCATGGCCTATAGGGGGCAGTCTCTGTGTCTATGACAAAAACAATGCACAAACAATTGGCAACAACACAACTAAAGCCTGGATTCTGCTGGTTCCCAACTGTGTTGGAGGTTGGATCACAGGTAATAATTTCTTGTAGTAATCATACAATGAATATGCTTCACATAGGTCTCATGATTCTGTCGGCCAGAGATCACAAACAAGACATATTCACACCAGACAGTCTGGATCAATACATTCTTTAGCTCAACTGTTGGAAGAAAGTGACATCACAAAGGCTGACTTTCAACAGCCACACCAACATCAACAGCCACACCAGCAGCTGCACTGACGTTCAGTGCAGGGAGGAGACCTGATTTGGGTGAATGCCTGTGGCCTGAAAGCAAAGCTCCATCTGTTCAGGTCTGGGGTTGTTCTTCCAACGCAAACTGGGTTTGAAAAATTGGCAGGTTGTGATTTAAATGCGCATGAAGTGAAGCAGCCATCACCTCATCTAACCAATCTGCAATCCTACAGATTCTGACATCACTTCAAAAGCTAAAAAAGGTCCAGAAGAGAAGAAAAGTTGATTAAGAAGTGATGTGAGATGAGGAAAGGGCAGAACTCAGTGAGATGGTAGCATTTCTTACAATCATCTGTCATTTATGCTTGGAAATGAAAGAGAAAGAAAAAAAAATCACACACAGGGCCCTTGTCTCATTTCTATGGCAACCTGAAGACTATTATCATACCTTGCCATTCATTATCAAAGGACTTGTGTTGATGGGATATGCGACATTGTGGGAAGGAAAGACAGGAAGAAAAGGACTGAAAGCATCAAACAAAACTACGTGCATAGGTGAATTTTCTTGTAGTAAACACACAAGCGTAGGCAGTGATCTGAGCTGGTACCTGGTAAAGAAGCTGCAGAATCAGGCTTTGGATGCGGTCTCCTTGTAATCAATAATGTTAACTATAGAGATTACCCAGTGAGCAATCATGCTTCTCACCAGTTTGCCAGACGACTGGGATCCAGACCAGCATGATTCAGAGCGTGCACATTTCCCACTGGAATAACTGATCTGTACCGAGAAAGAAAAGAAAAATTTAAAAAGTAGTAAAGTGGCTCCAGTTTGGTACATTTCTCTCCAACAGTGTGGATCTCTCTGGTACTTAAAGCCAATGTGCAGATCCAGATGACAGTGGGTCACAGAGACCTGGTTCTTCTGGTGAAAAAAGTGACTAATGATGCATTCGAGTGTTGAAAATAGAAAAGAGAAAGAGGCACCGGAGGACTCATGAGGAAACACAGCAGAGAGCCTGAGAGAGCCTTTTCCTGTGTTTACACCAGAGTTTATTAGGATTTATGGACTCGTTTGTAAGCAGGTGGAAAATGATTTAAAATAATGTTTGATACCCTTTTTAATCCTTTTGTCAAATTGTTTGGATGTGTTGCCTTTTTCCCGCCTGACCTCCACATACCTCAGGAACAGTTCAGTTTCAAGCTGCAGGTGAATAGGCCGAAGGACACATTCCTCATGACAGCCACGACAACAGTCGGCACAGTCAGACAACCGGGACAAGTGTTTTACATGGAAAGAAGGAAAAAAGACAAGCACAGTGAAAGGAATATGGTGACCTCGACCAGGGAAAAAAATACCCTGCAGCCATCCAGAAATAAGGTCTGGATGGCTGCAAAAGATATAAATGAAGTTTAAATATTATAATAAATAAACACTTATTATTGGTTTATATGTTTGGATTCTAAATTCCTCATGTTAATATGTAATTCTAAAATTAAATCTTTATAAAAATGTGAGCAAACTATCAATATGCTCTCAGCAAAAAGACACATGTTTGAAATTTTCAATTTAAATTTCTTGTTGATTAACAGCATGATGGGTGATTTTAGTGGTGATCTCATGGTCCCCAGAGAGAATAGTGTGTGGAAGGTTTTTGTTGAAACATGTTTCATCCACCTCAAATAATGAAAATCTTCCAATATTCTGAGACTGAATGTGAAATTAACCCTAGTGTAAAACTGATAAACAGCCCCTCATTGTTACATGCCTAATGACAGTCGAGAACCAGTAATAAGCCTGTTGCGAAATGTTGGGAAAAGATTTGTAGCTGAATAGTAGTAAAATGCTAATAAGGTTAAGTCAAACTCATGTTGTGTAATTCTGCAGATGCATGTTGGGAGTTTAGCATCTTGCCTGAAAATCTAATTTAGAGCAGCTCTAAATAATTCAGTTAGGCTGAGTGTGTGTGTGTGTGTGTGTGTGTGTGTGTGTTTGTGTGTGTGTGTGTGTGTGTGTGTGTGTGTGTGTGTGTGTGTGTGTGTGTGTCTGTGTGTGTAGGTAAATAGTTTTCCGTTCTTGCAGCAGCGCTGCGGTTGCTAACTGAGCGAGAAGAGAGAGCGAGGTTAGTGTGACAGTGCATTAGCAGCCAGGATCCATTCTCTGCTTCCCCAGAGGGACCAGAGCAGCCATATTAATATTCTCCTCAGAAAGACCAGAGGATCTGCCTTCAATGCAGTCTCAATCCAAATAAAAGCCTGTGTGTATGTGTGTGTGTGTGTGTGTGTGTGTGTGTGTGTGTGTGTGTGTAACAGACAGGCTAGAGGGGAGGCGTCTGATGGTTAGACATTATTATACAGCATCGATCCATTTTTCTGTTTCTCTTTTCAGTCTTTAGCAGAACTAAACTGTGACTGTGAAATCTGCTTCAATAGTCATTTTATTTGCATTTCTTTCCATCTGAAAACACCCGCAGGTCTGCTGGATCAAGCATACACTGCAGGTACATCAATATTAATGTCTGGTTAAACGTCACTTGGCCGCTTTAACCTCCACCTCACCTCTGAGGCTTCGGGTAAATGTTTAACTCTTCCTGACCGGATTCATGCACTTTAACTAAATTTGTTCAGGACACAAGTTTAAGTTTGGTGGAGTTCAAGTCTGGATGTTGCAGATTTCATTCCAAAATGTTATTTCTGGTCTAATTTGTACCAGAAACCTTCAGAGTAATGATTGGAATTCATGTCACCTCACCTCACCTCCAAAATCATTCCCCCTCAGTGATTTTGTTCTGTCATGTTTTCCTAAATCAATACTCCTTGGACTTCCTCATTCAAGCATCTGAAACTAAGAAGTAGATACAAAGAATATTTATTAAACAGGAGCAGAACATTTGATTATCAGCCAGGATCAAAGGCCCTGAGAATCTGTTTCACCCATAACATAACACACAGAAAAATGGAATTAAATGTTTTCAAGAACAACTTCTACTTACAGTACCTTTATTATCCTTGAAGACATTTTTATTTATTTTCTGGACAATTGTTCAGTTAAATACAGAATATAATAGTTACGAGGTCTTTAAAAACAAACAAACAAACAAAAAATCCCAACACAAATACCAGTGCTGGTGCTGGGCCGCGTCACTGTTATTATCCAGTAGTAACAATTGACTTCCGACGCATAACTCCAACATCTGGTCTTCATAACGGAGGGACTTTACATTCCATGTTCAAACTGCACTGTGTCATGCAATCTATGTCTGTTCTGCTGCTGTGAAAATCATTTGCCGCACATCTTTTATTTACACAAGGACAGCAGAAAAGACCTGCATCTGTAATCACAAAAAACAATCAAAGATGTCTTATTGTTGATTCATGACAAATTCAATTAAAATCTGCAGTTTTTGCATCAAAATATCTCCTGACTTATTTATGTGATCAGCCATCTGTTACTCACGGTCAAAGGTTGTGCCTCCCGTCTGCTCTGCTGTCAACTTAGTAACATAGAGGCTCAACTAGTAGCTGACTAAGTGATCCGCTATAATTAGAACAATCAGATGTTTGTTTCTTGGAACACAGACTAAGATCCGGATGAAAAACTGTCAATCAAACTTTCTGTCTGTCAGGTTCAGAGGTCAGATGGTTGGTTGTCGGGGTTGTGTGTTATTACCTTCCAGCAAATGAAGGGACATCGTCATCATCCTCAGCGCTGTGACAGATATGAACATAAAAGCAGAGTTCACAACAGGAGAAACATGCAGACATCAACGCTGTTGGCGTGATTGTTCTTACAATGGTGTCAGTAATATTTCCAGCATTGTCTGTCCCAACCTTGAATCAAGCTGAGGGACAGTTTGCTTTCTTCATCCTCTTTTTGAAAGCATCAGGATGTGTTCTGCATCAAGAGCGTGAGAGGACCAAAGTGCCCTGAACTCGCTCTGGAGGCCTCCACCTACTCACATCCATTTGTTGTTCATCAAAGCACAGAAGTGCAGATTTAGGCTCTAAGACGATGGGTTTGCTTTAATAAACGTGTTGTGGAGCCTCTTCAGTGTTCCCGCAGTGAGAATGCAGACATTTCTGAATAATTTATGACACTCTATATAATGTAATTATGTTCAGAGTGTGAAAATGAGGTGCTTGGAGTGAAAGTGAGCATGTGTGTGACACTCATTTTATAAACGGAAGTCTATTCTGTGCACATTTGGTCAAACTGTGTCTGGTCAAGAATGAGAAAGAGGAACATTTGCTGTTGCAAGAGTTTTTTTCTTTCAAATGGCACCAGTTCTACAGCACTGGCTGTTTACGGTTTCTAATATCATGTAATGAGTGCTGGTCTTTTTCTGCCTTACTGATAATGTAATGTAAAAGTATTTATGAAGCTAAAGTGGGATTTGTACAGACCGAAACAGCAGCGGAAACACAGGCGTTGGAAGCTGGGTCCGACTCTTTGGTGAGTGCAGCAGAAGCAGGCAGGCCAGCGGCACAGGCACAAACAAGATGGCGGCGGTCTGCAGCAGACCGTTGTGTGCTCGGTGCAGGCAGACAAGCGATAGAAAGCCCCGATCTGCACAGGCCAACAGGGTGCCAAGTATCACAGAGAGCTGGGGCCGGCCGTTTCCACAGGGTGGGTCGGGCAGAGCGGTGCCAGCGCCCACGGGAGCGCCGCGCAACAATGGCTGATGGAATGGCTGCTTCCCAGGCAGGGCTGCCGTACTGCAGTGATAAGAGAACAGGAAGGAGGGGTGGGGGCGGCCCTACCAGAGGCAGTCGCACCTGCTCCTGCCGCCAGAGCTGCACGCGCCGCAAGACGCGGCGGGCAAAAAGAGGCCGAGATCTCAAAAAGTGAGTGAGATCGCAGCAAAGAGGAAGAGCCGGAGCTGACAGACGAAGGCAGAGCTGACACTCGGTCAGCGACATATGCCGCACGCGCACAGAACAGATGTGTTTACTGGTGCACTCACACAGACTCCAATCTAAACGCCCTGGAGACGCTGAGGGACAATTCGGTGGTGGAGAACGGCATCAGCATTGGTTGTACTCAAATGTCTGTCATCGACGTTAATCTCTGCAGTAGCTGCTCTTCGGTATTGTGGTTTTTGTCGTTTGCTTTCTGACCACAAAGGGGTCTACGGACAGTCTCCGAGCTGCCCCTCTACTGCATGACCTCACCGCTTGGCACCGGGTCAAGGATAACATCTGGTTTCTTGCTGTCAGTCACAAGTCTGCTTTTTTTCTTTCTTTTAATCATAGTGTGTCCAGCTGCGTACAACATATTGTACAAAACCGTACAGAGAGACAGAAACTTGGAGCTGTCGGCCATTTTATAAGTTAGAAAACGTGCAGCAGAAGCTGAGCGGCGGCTGAACTCAGGAGTGTATCTGCTCCTAAAAATGCTCATTTTGTTGCTTTTTCCTCGTTTGCTGCCCCTCCCTTTTTCTGCCGCACAAACTCTGACACCATGACCTACTGCTGCACCGGGGGAAGCCCTGCTGAACTGAGATGACATCATCAGAATACATCTCCATTTAACCATAAAAAAGCCAAATCATGAAAAAAAAAAAAAAAAAGGCCCTGGATATATACACACACACGCGCGCTAAATACAGAAAAATGCAAATTAGAAGTCGTTTCAAAGCGTGTCTTAGAAGAGTTTGACCCCACAGTAAAAAGTCTTTAGACATGAGGGAATTGTGCCAAAAATGGCAACACATCAATGTGATGTTTCTAAAAATGCTGCAGATTCAAGCTTAAATTAGAAGTGCAGCTCAAAGCTGCCTGTCCTTCCGCCACATAATTAGAGCATCCAAACAGATGAAAGAATAACGACAAAACATCAAAGCGCATCACAGTTTGCATCCTGCTGAAGCCCCCCGATCGCCCAACAAGGACCTTGGATAGGCTGAAAAGAGGAGGGGGCACGTTAAAGGTCAGGCCCTGTCCTGTGCTGTAGGTGCTCATACAGGGAGGGTGGGCTACAAATGAAGCTGCTGCTCAGATGAATTGTGACAGAACAAAGACAAGTTCAGCAGAGAGCCATCCCCAGACTCAAAAACCTGGACCCGACACCGTCTCACTCATTCTGCCCTGTGAATAGAGCACAGTCAAACATCGCGGCTGCCGCGAGTGCAGCTCATTGTAGCAGCAGTTCCCCTGTCACCAGTGGGGGGGTGGCACCCTGCTGCGCACAATTACAAGTGTCCCGCAACTCCCATTCTGCCAGTCATGCGTGGAGTTTCCCCAGTCCCCGTGGTAATTCACAAACGCGTGGGCAGGTGCACGAGGTGGACAGAGAGGGGGGGATGATTGTCATGAGGTCAAACACAAGCGTACCGAGCTTTCCAGGCCATGCTCCAAAAAGTACTTTGTGCTGCTCTCAAGTTCAGGTAAGAAAAGTCCAGAACACCAACAAAGGGAAACTGGAATTTGGGGTATTTCTGCTACATATTACAATACAGAAATGCTGCATATGATTAAATAGTTACTATTTTTTATTATTATACTATTAGTTTCTATTACTATTTCTCTACTAATAGTTGGTCTGAACATGCAACATTGTATGCGCAAGTCCTCCTGTAGCCATAATGGGTGTCATCCCTTTCCCGAATTACTTGCTGTGTCACTCCACCTAATCTTAACACCCCTCCAACCAAGTCACATGGTGTTTGGTCCATACCCACATTCCAGTATTCCTCTCCCCCCACCCCAGATGCTGCGTCTGCCTGTGGTTTCAAACCCCTCCATATCCTGAACGAAAGCCGACAATCTTCCCCTTTGCTTTGCCGTAAACTGTATTTTAGCTTTGAGGTTGGATTAAATGGACGTTCTCTGCCCTTACGCCCCGGCTAAAGAAAAAAAAAAAAGAAAAACTGAAGCCACCCATTCTGCACTGCGTCCTCCATCTTTCCGCCATGTTTGATTTTTCCCCTCTTCCCCCGGCTTCAGGTTAAAGATGTGTGAGTGCCCCTCGCAGCTCCCAAGAACCCAACCCGTGCACATCACAGCACAACGTCACAAGTTAGGGTCTCAGGGAATGAGAGAGGTACAGATTGCGGTTTTGTCCGGCCTTTTCAGTGCGACGCTGAGCAAATCGTTTGCTGCACAATCGCTACGGCTGAGGCTGGCGCTGACAATAGCAGCTTCCTCTGCCTGGCGTTGTGCCGTGCTGTCTCGGTCCAGTCCGATCGTGGAAAATTCGGGTCAAGCCCACTAACCGTGTGCCCAGTCATCCATCAAACACCAGCGAGACTGTATTTCAGACATGATCGTAGCATTCCGCATGATGCAATAAAAAACAAGCATGCAACATCACACGTGAAGAGTCTAGGGAGCTTATAATGTTATGGATGCACACGTACCCTACACACTGCTACTGTGGTGATCACTGAGGGGCCATACACACCCAGACAGGCAGCACTTTATTATCACATGATGTTGATAAGAATGGCTCTGCCCGGGCCTCCCTGTCGCTGCTACAGCCGGAGCACGTTGGAATAATCTTTGATTCCTTCCGTCACAGACAGAAATGCTGCACATACGCAGCACTGCCAGTCAAACAAGGACAGCAGAGGTAGAAAGTGCAAGACCAGGGACTCTCTCGTGCAAAAATCCTTTTCATTTTCTTAAAAAAAAAAAAGCACAAAAAAGCCAAAGTGCCATAACGTGTAAGCTTTACCCAAGGCGTATTACAGCAGCACACACGGCAGGCTTGTCAGTCCTCTGAGAACATCATCTGTCAATCATGCAGCTCTGACTTTATGGCGGAGAGGCTCATCCGCCAGGCAGGCAGAATGAGACCTGGGCGGCTGCGAGATGAAGAGCGAGAGCAGCGGTAGATTGGGAGGGTGGTGAGACAAGACGCAAGGAGGGAGAGACGGAGAGAGCACTCACCCTGCCGACTGAGGTGGCTGCCGCAGTGTTCTCTGTGCGTCTACGCCAGTCAGGCTAACGGGAGGACAGAGGAAGGGAGGACGCGGCCAGACCTTACTGAAATAACAGATCCGCGGGGGGGAAAAGAAAGCTGCAGAGAAAAGTGGAGGTTTTAGTGCTGCTAGATCAGGCTTTGTGCAATGGATTATTCGGACTCGCACACGAGGCTCTTGGAGCAGATTGCTGCTGTCTAGCCGTCTGCTGCTCAGACATGCGAGACTATACCATGTGCAGCCACAGAGAGAGGAGAGGGAGAGAGAGCGAGAGCAAGAGGAGAGATAGACGAAGGGGCAGAGAAAGAGAATGAGAGGAAGGGCAGGTGGGAGGTTAAAGGGTTGAAATGGGCATAGGACAAAATATCTAACAAAGATGCCCGCCCAGGAAAATGAGAAAATATGGAGGAAAGAGGGCAGAATTTTACAGAAATACTTTTCAAAATGGCAAAGAGAAGAAAGCAAGAAGAAGCAGAAAAAAATAAGACACACAAGAAAGAGGAGATCCCCCCCCACCCACCACCGTAAGCTTACCAGCAGAGAGGAGCAGGAACACATGCAGACCGAGAGACAGCATGGAAGAGCGCCGGCGGCCGGCAAAGAGCTGGAGAAAAATCACATCAGGGGAGGTTAGGACACACACCCGGTCGCCGAAAAAGAAAGAAAGAAATAAAAAAATTACTGACTGGGCACGTACAAACCACAAGGTACCTTTCAAAAACGGCAGATATGGATGATGAAAACACAAAGACGGTCGGCCAAAATTAGTTACAGCGGTGAATAATAGGAAAATGTGCGTAACGCCTGTTGCTGCTCTGGCCCTCTTTCGGCATGTGACACTACTATCAAACTTATTCCTCCCGTCTGCCTGTCTGGCTGTGCGCTGGCTCCATCCGTGCCACAGTTTCTCCTCTCTGAGCCCTGCTCCGGCTGGATCACACCTTTCTGTCTGTCGGTGCGTCTCGTACCCTCCCTCCTCTGCCTCGCATGCTTCATGGATCGCAGGCTCAACTCCCCGGGGCAGACGCACCGTAGCCTCACACCCGTCTGCCCGACACACACAGCACCGACACTGAGCAGCTAAGGGGAAAAATAGCGCCTCTTT
Organism: Arothron firmamentum; assembly: GCA_016586285.1. Taxonomy (NCBI): domain Eukaryota; kingdom Metazoa; phylum Chordata; class Actinopteri; order Tetraodontiformes; family Tetraodontidae; genus Arothron; species Arothron firmamentum. The sequence continues at coordinate 114,011 of BJFM01003181.1, read as the reverse complement.
GCCCCCACCACAGCTGAGCTGGCAGTGCGTAAATGCCCGCCGCTGTGTGCGCACAAGGGCAGACAGGCAAAGGTAAAGAGGAAAGGAAAAGTGGGAAAGGAAACTAAGACACAGACTACGAGGAAACAGAAAGAAAAGCAAAGATCTGCAATCACATTTTTTAATCTTACAGTGTCTCTTTTCAAGCTCCTTTTCATTAAAAAAAAAAGAAGAAGAAGAAAGGGGGGAAAATCCTTCACCACTCGACAAGTCCGGTATTCTGTTCCTGTCTCTCTCTCTCTCCCTCCGTCTGCAAGAGTGACTGAGTATTACAGCGTGAGTTTCAGGGAGAGAAAGGGAGGGACAAGACTGAAAGGGTGGTGGGGGGAGGGGGGAGCGCAGAGGAGATGTGGGCAAACTTTACATAAACTCTGAGGGTTTCTGTTATTTGTTTGATTGGCATATTAAACCTCCAATCCTCACCAGCTCTCCCACAATAAAACACAAGACTGGCTAACAGTGGGGAGCCAAGCATGGAGGAGACCTCCATCAGGATCACCGGTGGTGCTAACGGTGATGCTACAGCAATCAAATCCAGGAAGACAAGCCAACAGTCGCTACACTCAGAAAAAGTCCCGGGACCACCTACGAATGACATTTGCACAAAAATAGAGATGTAGAAGTCGGACAGATGTTGACACCACCCGAGATGAGTCACGAGTCACAAGTTAACAACAGCCATCAGTTCTTGAAAGCTTTTTACACTCAGAGATCCTCGAGTGTGAAGATGTGGAGAAATGACCCAGGAGAGTAATGAGGTCTGGAGGGCACATCCGAGGACCCACAAGTGGTACATGAGGATCCGCCAAGATAATCCAAACATAAAAATCAGATGGTCTGTCATGTGAACATTCCCCAGTGTTACAGGTAAATCTATATTCTAACTGATCTCAACACAGAAGTGTACATTTGAAATACATTTCTCTGATAACTGAAGCATAGCGTGACAAATGAACTACACTTGTGACAGGAAAAACCCTCTTAAGCATTAATTCAACTGCTTTGCCAAAAACAAAACACACACACACACACACACACACACACACACACACACACACACACACACACACACACACACACACACACACACACACCAAAAACCCCAATCCAACAGTTAGTTCAGACACACCCACTACAAATAGGATGCAGAACACGGTTGGCAGATGCACACACGGTCCTCTCAGCTCATCTCTTAACTTTAGCTGAAATATTTCCACCCACAAACAGAAGTAGGAGCTAACAAAAGGGTGCCTTCACCAGTGATTAGATATAAGGTATAGATATCATAGCCAGGCTTTATTGAAATACCAGCATGAGGTGCCTATTTAATGGCAAGTTTCCTACTTTAAGTCGTTTTAAGTAAATTCCTGTGGTGAAACTGATTTTCACGGTTGAATGGAGATATCAAACCCCTTCAGTTATTGCTGCTGCATGGAATTCACATCCACTTCCACTTTAAATGCAACAAAGAGCCGGCTGCCAAACAGAAAAGCGATTACAGCTGCGAGCACTAATTAATTACTCCGTATATAGAAAGGCACGAACACCTTTTATAATAAAGGTGTGTACAGCTAACGTATTAAATTAGTGATTGGTTCATAAACACAGCATAAAACAATTACGTGCTGACGTTACATTTGAATTGAAAGTCCAGAAAAACAATCAGGTATTGATTTTCTTTTGTGATGTAATTCAGAATGAACAAAAGTAGTGCAATAATTGTCATTAAAATAAGGATGTTCTTTGTTTGTACAAAAAAGTACAATTTGGACATTGTCGCATTTTTTACAATTATTATTAATATTTATTACAGTTGATCAGTTACAATAGTTGCAGTGCTAACAGTTAATTATTAGTATATTAGAGTGCAAAAGCAGTAAAGTAGACTAAAATGTTTTTTTAATCATTAAAAGTACAACAAAACCATCTTGACACGTTAAAAAACACAGCAAATTTTCTAACTCTGAGGAAGCACAAAATAAAAAAATACAGTTATATCACATCATACAGAATTTAAAAAGAGATCTGTAGATGTATTTTGCTTCTGGAGAAGCAGTTTCTGCGTATTGAATGCTGCAGCGAGCAAACACATTCTTGTGAACAGAATCTCCAGGAGACAAGACACTGAAGAAAGGAAGGCAAATGGAGCGATATGGGGAATTACCGGACAAGGGTTCATTTGACGGACAACGCAACAGGTTGAGATCAGTGACA
>BJFM01003181.1:95198-111729 GCA_016586285.1 Arothron firmamentum | reverse complement strand
CTGGCCTGTGTGGTCCAACACAATCACCTCTTTTTCTTTGTCTCAGGCTGGATTCTCTCTTTTAAACCGTAAACAAGTGGGTCGCTGCCGTTTTAGCTGGTGTTCTGATGCAGCGCTTTTGCAAAGCATGAGTCGCCTTGCATCATAAACATCACATGCTGCGGTATGCTAACTCATCACGTGTGCCGGAGCGGTGCGTTCCCTCATAATCTCTGGTTTACAAAGTCTCCTTTCCGTACTTCCATTTCCTCCCCAGCGACCCCGACGCCTCTGCGTACATCCAACATTCAACTGAAGCCACTATAAAAACGTTAACAAAGACTTGGGTCAACACTCAGACCCCCACATCGAGGACAGCGCACGTGTGTTTGTGCATGTTTGTGTGTTTGCAGATCACTATGGTGAGCACGGTAAATATGACCTCACTGAAATGATTTACGCCATCTAAACGCAACCACTTTGCTTCAAACTGTAGAAGTAGGGAGCAGGGTGCAGAACGCAGCCGCGTGTGGTATCTACTGTAACTGATTTGTTCTTTCAGACTGCAGAATCCGCCCCACACTCAGGGCCCCTGCTTTATTCTGGCCCACAGAACTCCTTACTCCACCTCCATCGAACCCAATGGCCTTGGGACAGAGAGCAAAGAGTTTAAGTGGAAACAGTCTTTCATCATCAGATCACTCCATGTGCTTCGAATCTCTCGCTGCAGGAATACCCTCCACCGTCAGCACTCGCTCCCCAGACTCTGCTGAGTCCACACTGCACAAAAGAAGCCTTGCAACTGGACTGGGATTCTTTAAAGGCTCGGCCTTTTTATTATTATTATTATTAGTATTATTATTATTGTTATTAGTATTATTATTATTATTATTATTATTATTATTATTATTATTATTATTATTATTATTATTATTATTAGTATTATTATTAGTAGTAGTAGTAGTATTATTATTAGTAGTAGTATTATTATTATTATTATTATTATTACTATTACTATTTTCACTTCCGCTGTTCTCTTGATCAGAACACATCTGCAAATTAAATTTAGTTTAGAAAATATTTCTAGAGTGTCTTAAAAGGGAGGGAAAAAAATCACATCTCTTGTGGCAGTGGGCAAATCCATTTCAATGTGCCTGGAGTAAGAGAATAAATCATTCTATTTTACAAAGCTGTCGGGGACGCAGATGAGGTCTGCGGCTTTCTTGTCTCGAAGCAGTTAAAGTTGTTTCTGGCTTTTTGATCACAGCAGTGTCTTTACCGCATAGCTGCACAGAGGAAATATATCATTTTGGTTAAGTGAAATTGAACTCTGTGCATTAATGGCTGCCAAGACTCTGTTCTTCCCCCTGTGGCTGCACAGTGTTAGTATTTAGTGGCATGGAATAGATTCATCTATTTATCTCTTTTTCCTCAAACCCTTTTGGCTAATACGCCAATATTACGACAGTCTTTTGAAATATATATTAAGAAAAAATAAATAAAGGTGTGGGACTCAGACATGAAGCTAGCCCGACACAAAGACGACGTGTTCACACCCGGACCATCATCTGCAGACAAGCCACGCGAGTCCATTAGCGTCCTGGGACCGTGTGTGTTGTGTTTCCTCAGGGAAAGCTAGGAGGCTGTACAGTTATCTCCTGTGGTGTCACTCTCAACTATACAACCTACTACCTCAACCTGCGGAACACCGAAGGCCACCAATGGATGGCCGCACCGGCTGGCTGGACCCAACCGCTGAGGCTAGGCAATTGTTCGTTTGGATCACGTAGAATTATGTCTGTTTCCTGTTAGCACAGCAATGCATAAAAGAATATGTACTAGCCCTGCTGCTTTGATGCAATGCCCCCATTCAGCCAGAGGAATCAAAGCGCCCAGCCCACCTACCATGGGTGGGGTAATTGCGTAAAGAGCAGACACGTGGGCTACGTTTTGGAGGGAGTGTCTTGACAGAGCTGATATTAGTCACTGGAGCACAAGAGAAGAAAGCGTGGCCTTCCAAATGCCTCATATCTTTATTTGGTTGCTAGGTTTCAGTCAGGCGCTGCATTTGCCAGGCGGACACATACCTATAGATACGAGCTTGCGCGGCCATTCACCACAAGTTCGGATCTACGGGTTTGTGGCAGCGGGCGTTAGCTTGAAACCCTGAGAAACGGCACTCCGCTACATTCAAATAAAATTTTAACAGAAAATAGGAACGTAAGAAGGAACGTAGCAATTAAACAGGATGAAAAACACCACGAGAGGGTGAATCCGCATCAAAGATATTTTATATCCAATACAACTTCATAGGACACTAAATTAATAATTTTATTTATGTCAAGGCTGGAAAAAAATGAATGTGTGTTGTGTTTGCAGGTTACATTGTGCCTGTGAATGTGGCAAGGTCTATTTCACAGTCAGTTTGGAAAAATATATTTTTAAATTGTTTCATATGCGGGCATAAAAATAATTTTAAAAAAAATCATCCTTGAATAAAATATTATACGTAATTCATTCGTTAAAAAAAAGGAGGGTGCATGGTCAGCTTTAAAGATGTTTTAAACATGTCCAGCAGACATTGTTTGAATTTTGAATATAGTTTCATTCTAAAATATGAGAGTATTTGCTTTCGATAGTCCCAAACATGTAGTATGGCTTTCTGTAAATACCATCGTTTAAAATGCAAAACATGGCTGCAGTTGCATTTTCCAAACGAAAATGAGTCAAAAATATAAGCCTGCTATTGAGAATAATGTAAATCATTTTGAGGGGACTTGCTACCTGCATTGACTGTCACCAGAATTTTGAACAGACTGCCACACCTCACACGGCGCCCATTAAAACTGTTCTAAAGAAAAAAGTTGGATGCAAAAAAAAGGGGGAAAGTGTCGAACATACCAGGAGGGCACGTACTGGAACTGATGATCAGACACCCTTGGAGAGCAGTTGTAGTCAGGCTTCAAACTAGTGCAGGCCAGAGCGTCAGCAATTCCAGAAACCTTTAAAAGCAAATAAACGACATATTAAAAACCTACAGTGACGATTTATAGGTCAGATAAGACGTAAATGTTCTCAAAACTGCACATTTTTAAACAAGTGTTAGTCCGAACACACCCTTAAAAGGCATAAAAGGCTAAATTCTGCTAGTAACAGCAATTCGGTCTCAATACAAGAATTTTTATAATGACAAATAACAAGAAAGTGGAAAAAAAATAAAACACATAACATCCCCTTCAGGTCTCCCTGTTGCACCCTCCTAACCCGTTGTCCAGTGCCCATTTTCTGGGAAGTAAAAACCTCACATTGCTTTAAAAAAAAAGAGCTACGGCAAGAGAGAAAAGGCAAAAGGTTGAATGCGGTAAGGAGGAGTTGCAGAGCAAAGCTGGTTACAGAAAAAAAGTGGAATTTGTGACCAAGCAAAGGAAAGGGTGGTGTTTTTTTGTGCTTCATTCTGCTTGGTTTCTCTCTCTTTTTTTTTTTTTGGATCTCAGCAGGATCTTTGGCTGCGGCTCTGTCTCTTCCTGGTGTTGCCAAAATTTGGACATATTCCTTTGTCTTACATTCTGTTGCATAAAATGAGGAAAGACTTAACTTGAGCGAACAAAAAAAAAAACTGGAGCACAAGTTAGTGAAGAAAAGGTCACGCCGCGTGTTAAAGTACAGCAGCAAAATTATGAGGAAAAAAAAAACAATTCTAAAAAAGTCAAAAGATTTCTTTTTTTTCGCGCCCGAAATATTTGCTCTGCAAATATATGATGTCCCGAGTGCGATCTGCGAAACGTGTCTCCTCTGCTGCTAAAACTGCAGCCGAAGCTTTCTCAAAGCTATGCCACGTAGTGAGAGAGGGAGAGAGAAAGCAGCTACTTTTTCCTCTCTCCAAAATGGCTGAGGGCCGGGGGAAAGCAGCTCGGAGCAGAGAGGAAGAGCCGTGTTCTCCGTCCTGCTCAGGGGAGGGCTGGGCGACTCAGCCGGCATCTCTCCCCTCGTTTTCTCCTCTTCAATAATGCCCTTTGTCCCATTAGCCGGCTCTCGGTGCGGACGAATGGCATACAGCTGTGTTGTCAGTGCACCAGAGACTCTACTGGGCCACCGTGCTGGGGGAAGGCAGCCAGCCGGCTGTGGCTCCCACACTGCCACAGCGCCGCGCAAGGCGGCGTGGTCCATATTAATGTGTCATCCTGCTAACATTGTATCTTTGCTAAAGCCTCCTGAGGGTTCTAAATGCAGAAGTGAGTCCAAACCGGTGATATCACCCAGTATATAGAGTAGATCTGTCTCTACAGCTGAAATCTAATGTTTGCACTTTGATGGAGGTCGTTAAAGGGATTTTTCTTGTTTAGCCACACCACACAGCTCTCCTCGGAAAATGGAAATTTCTGTCATGTTGTTAGTAGGTTCTGATTGGCTGACGGATGTCACGTGAGTCATTTGGAGGCGTAACTGCGGAGGATTTTTGAGGGTGACCTTCAAAGTCAATGTCAAGATTAAGATAATATGGAGAAAGGTACTGGGCTGAAATCTAAAAATAATTGGATGTAATTTTGTTCAGTTTGTTGCCGTTTGAAAATTTATTTCGCACAGTTGTTTTCCCTTCTTTGCCTCTCACAAACGAAAAATGGCCACAGACCTCTGATAAAGAATCCTAAAGTGAATAAAAAGGAAAGCAAACGGAAGAACAGAAGGAGCCACCGTGTTGACAATCTGCTATCTGAATAGAAACCATCCACACGGGCAACGTCGCAAACTTGGATGTTTCCTTGCGAGCAACTTCCGCAAAAAGTGTTCTGACAGCTCCTGCACAGTTCCGAGTAGCTGTTACAGTAAATACGACAGAGCAGAGCTGGAGGAGCCTCCACCATCATTAACGTCTCAGTTAGCTGCAGCGATGACGGACGAACGCCAGCAGACTGGACAAAAGGCCGGCGCTGGTGCGCTGTAACCCTTTCTGCCGCCTCTGTCCCCAGAGCAGCGCTGGTCTCTGCGATGGCAAACATGCTTGGCTAGAAATAAAGAATAAATCTGTGCCTTTCTTGACTGATCATTGACTGTCTCTGCGACAGACTGTTTATTATTGCAGAGGATTTTATTGCAGATTATCAAGAAAAAAAAATGAAGAATTCTAATTTTATTCTAAGTAACTAGCTATAAATCTCCATTCCCTGTAGACAACACAGTCACATTTACAGTTATAAATATTTTACCCAAGCCTCTTATTAGCAGGACATTTCAGCCATGCACGTGAGCATAGTAAGGAAAAAAACAACAGCTTTCAAATAAATTCCAAAAGTCCGGGGCAATAGTACCTGTCTGGAATAGTAGTTTTGCAGTGGTGGACTGCTGTCTGCTCCCTGATCACCGCCTGAATCTAAATGAAGAGCTTTGACTTTCAGGCTATTGCCAAGAAGCCTGTGACAGACTCAGAAAAAGACCTCTCGGGACCAGCGGAGGCAGAGTGACATGGGCATAACCCCCAAACCACTAACAAGGTTACCCTTCGAAGCAAAACAGAGACTCTGGGAAACGGGAGAAGAGAGGGGGAAAACCTGATCCGTAGCCGGAGAATCACCATCGTTTCTGTGTGACGTTATTGATCCTTGGAGCCAGGTTGTTAGTGTTGGGAATCATCGTCTCTATTTGTATTTATGGACAACATAATTATTACTCCTCATCTCAGGCCACCGGCTAACGCACACAATAATGCAAACATCTGGGATTTACGAGCGTTAAAGGGTGGACAACAACAGTCGGAGGGCTGCTTTCAGCTCAGCTCCTCAGTGAACGAGGGATGACCAGCGTGGTGCTCGGCCCACAAGGTGCAGAAAACAGCATTTTTTCTGTTTAACGATTTTAGTTTGTGCATTACGCTGTTCAGGTTGGTCACCGGTTTTGTACGGTTCTGATTTCCCCTGTGGAAGATACCACCGGCGGTACTCATCTGAGGCTACTGGGTGGACTGGCCAGCCTCATCTGAACCTGTACTGGACAGCCCAGGCTGGTGAACCGCTGCCATTCCTCAACCTAAAGCAGGATTAAAGAGAATAGATCTTCCAGCTGCACACAGAAAAGGCAGAAAAGATCCAGGCCTCTGGTGGGAGCAGGTGTACACATTGTACAGATGTTCCAAGGAGACCTGAAGTGGCTGCGTAAACATTCCTCTTTGACTTTTTTGTTTTCCACCCACTTTTATTTGTCCAGCTGTCTCTGAGGCCTCCTATAGACTCGATGCCCACACTGGCACGAAGCCACCAGAAGGCACAACGTCAGCCGAGACCCAGGACGGCAGCCATATTTATGACCGCGCTATCGTTCAGTCTGATGTGCCTTCCTGGATGTTTTACCTCCGGCTTGATCTCTTGCAGTTGCTTGTCCCTCGCTGTTCCCTCCTCTGGCTTCCCCTATCAAATATTCTGCTCACGCACGACTGCGGCACCCTCTCTCCAGTCCTCCCCATTAATCCACACCACAGACATCTTGGCCCACGTCTCGTCTCCCCTCTCTCTCCCTCTCTCTCTCTCTCTCTCTCTCTCTCTCTCTCTCTCTCTCTCTCTCTCTCTCTCTCTCTCTCTCTCTCTCTCTCTCTCTCTCTGTGCACTCAGCCATTTCAGCATTGAGTGGCTGTGCATGAGACCATGTGCTGAACATGCTTTTAACAGTACAAACAAACAGAGAAGGAACAGTAATGGCCTGAAAATACTCATGCAAGAAAATACAACAGTGTTTGGCTGATAAAGCGCTGCAGGGATGCGCAAATGCTTTAGCTGAACTCTTCCCTTACGCTAATTAGATTTCTTGCCAGCCAATGCAAAGTTCATGTCAGGACAGGCCTATCTGAAAATGGTGGAAAGCTACAGACTGTAACATGCGGCTCCGTCCTTTTTCGAGCAGTTCCGAAACCCAGAGCAGACACGTCTCGGAGGCGAACCTCTATCTTCGCCGCGCTCCGCTTCCCCGCTCAGTAAAGGCTAAAATCTGACTGAAAAATTCCCATTTAAAGTGAAATGTGTGTGATTTCATCCACAACTGTGTCAGAGAGGGCAGCGAAAAGCACACTGAGAACAAAGCGAGTAGGGAGGAAAGACTGCAGCCGCGTTCTGGAATTGATCACGTCTTCCTCGTCAGGAGGAAGAGCGCGGCTTTGGGAGCGAAAGATGAAGAACCTGACGCCAGCCGCTGAGTGTGGACATCAGAAAAAGTGCACTAAAATCATCTGGGTGGGTAGGAACGGGATTTCTACATTCTGTGTTGTCAGTTCCTCTCTGAAATTTCCCAGCAGTGCCTTGAAATAAGCTAGAGTTCCTCATCAGCAGCCCTCCTCTCCTACCCGTTCTTTCTTTCTGTCACCCTCCACTCAGACCCTTATTTCCCTGCCCTCTCTCCCCTCCCGGCTCTCTCCCTCATTCATTCAGTTTAATTTTAAACTCTACACTGGTAGACAGGCAAAGAGGGTAGCTCCATGGTTACCTGGCACAAAGCCATCTCATTACACTGCCAATTGATTCTGGCCTGCCGCCATGTCCGCTACGCTGCCCGCCTCCCCCCACACCCCACACCAGCCACCATCTCTGCACCCCAGACTGTCTGCGGCAGAGGAGCGTTCGCAACACACCGAAAGCAACGAGAAAAGCAGCCTCCCTTCGCCAGCATCGAACTCCGCCGGCTGGGAGAAGCACCGCCGTGCAATCGAATCTGATCTTTGTTTTTCAGGCATGCACAATAAATCGGAACATTTTGAGCTGCAATGAAATGAAATAAAATGTCCGTTTTTATTAAACATGTGAGGAGAATGCTCCGCATGTTACGGCGATTGATCAGTCATGATAATAATCGATAACTGCACAGGGTCTCGTGTAAAAGAAAACTAAAATACACTTTCAGCTGCTACTTTTGTATTTTGCACTGACAACATTAGCATACTGAGGTTGCTGTGAGACGCATGGAGATGGTGCAGTTGTGTATTTCTAACGAGCCGAAGGAATGTTCAAGACGGAAATAATAAATCCAGTCATCCAGCCATATACACCAACTAATTATTTGTTGCTGTTGATTAAACCTGGAACGTCTTTATTAGGCCCAACTTGACACAAAGGAGAGGACTATAAGCCAGGGACACTCTGGGGTCACCACTTGCTTCTGGAACTAGTTTAAAGATGATGCTTGTTCACCAGGAAACTGCTTCTTTGAAAGTCAGAGATCACCATTTATTTATCAATGCTTCTCTGATTCCAAAATGTAAATACATAAATTGCTCCATCTGTTCACGACAATGACAGCGGTGACCTCGTCCCGTTTACTGAAATTCAATGTAGTCTGGGTTCATAATCAGTCCTACTTCATTTATACTGTGAATAATTCATGTTCAAAGTGTTGACTTATATTTGAATGAATATTTGCAGCTTATGTTTACGAAGGACACTTCATAATACCGGCTGTTCTGAAAACCAGAAAAAAGCCCCGTGTGATCTAACGGAGCTCAGGTACACGGTGTCATCAGGCAAAGCTGTGACTGAGCTGATCTAAAAAATATCACACAGGTCAGATTAATTGTGCTCAGTAGAATATGGTTGTGCCTTTCTTTTCAAACCTCCCACCCGTGGACACAGCTGCTGGCATTTATCGTACTGCAGCGATGCTACCGGCAGCACCAGCACGCCGGCTCTGACTCAGATTTGGCTCTACATGTGAGGAAGGATCCTTCCAGGGAGTTTCCAAAACTGCGCTACTAATGAATTCACTTTTACTATAGAAAACAGTCACCTAAACTGAATCATCCTGCAGAATGAGACCCGTTGGCAGGGAGTGTTCGGGCGGGGGAGACGATGAGACATCTGCCTAGGTGTGACGCAGCAGTCTCGCTTCATCTTCCTCTGTTGATGGCCGACGCCAAGGTCGCGGCCTTTCGGTCACCAGAGATTTAGAGGGATGAGTAGTCAGACCGGGTCATGAAATGACTTTGTGTCTGCTAGGGCTGTCCATTCATGAGCAATTAAAAGTGTGAAGGACAGAAAATATGTTTTTCTGCAGACATCAGGGAAATCTTTTGTTTCCTGCCTCTAACAAGGTCAGTCGCCCAATGACACACACAACCAGCCTGAGGAACAAATCCAGCCCACAAGTGCTGAAAGCTGGATTTCTCACTTAAAAAAACGCACAGCGAGTATGATAAATAATTAACTGCAAAGGGACGACTAATGTAAACTCGTGGAGCTGCAGCTGATTAGAGCTCCATGATGACATCATTACAATCAAAGTGAATATGTTAGTATTAGGTAATAAAAAGAGATTAAAATTTCCTCAGGCCACATCTCAGATAAATGCACTTTTGCACTTATGTTGGAATTCGTGGGTACTTCACTGTTCACATTATTGTCAGGAGACGGACTGTTAAACGTAATTCTGATCGCTCCTTTCTTAGTTTGTCGTTCATCTTTTATGAAGCTTTTACAGTATCTTCACTTGTGTATTTATGCCTCTATTGTATGTGGATTGGAGACACATTTATAATTGCACCATGGCTCTATATAATATCTATCGAAACAAGAAACCAAAAAAAAGATAGCACACCCAAATGTTGTGTGGTTAGCTAAGCTTCAAATTTGTGCATACATGTGAGTAAGACATGTCTGCAGGCAGGAAATTTAACTATAAATAAATGGAAAGAAGAAGTGAAAATAAGATGATTATGGTAAGGTTTAGCATCTTAAAGCAAAAGAGTCCACAGTTTGTGATGTATAAGCGTTCCTGATGAGTATGTTCATAGATTACGTTGGTGATCTATGAACATAGATCACCAGTGCCTGTCCGGCACTATGAAGATGAAGGCTTCATCGCACCCCAAACCCACTGATTGAGAACTACTTCAGATTGTATTCAGACTAGGATTTTCAGGTGGTCAAGCAGCAGACAGCAAAAGAACGATTTTAAAGGCAGTTGTAAAACTATTATCTCCCACAGCTTATGGTGGTAGAGCTACAAACATTCATTTATTGACCTCATTGTCATAATAAAATACATAAAACCTGCATTAATCAAAGAAAGGAAGGTCACTTCAAGGAGCCTTCGATCCAGAGAGATTTGTAAAGTGAAAGATAGCTATCTTTATAAAGGGGGTTAAGTTTTAAAAGACATTTCACATTTGTTCTTTTTTCTGTTTATTACAATATTACTCAAAGAAGACTGAATTTGTTCAAACTGGTCATGCCTAGGTTATCAAACGGGGAGTGAAGGTAGACTAAGAGGAGCAGCGGAACAAAAGCATGAAAACGTTACTTTAGAATGTGCAAGTTTCTTGCTCATTATTTCCAGTGTGAGGCTGTTTCTCCAAAAACATTAAGGTTTGGAGAGATGGGCTTTCCCACTTTGGGGCCCCTTTCCTGTACATGCACACGGGTTGTTTAAGGACACAGTGAACCAGGCTACCCGATCAAGCGAAGGGGCCAGGCAAGGGGAGCTGTGACAGGACGGCCAAGTGGAAGAAACTGGAATCCTGAGAGCTTAATCTGCTGGCTTAGTACAAGGGGGAGCAAAAAGTTCTGTAAAAGAGGGAAGGGATTGGCCGATAAAAAGAGAGGGAGGAGCTTGTTCCCCAGGAGAACGGTCTCCTAGATTTATGGCGTTCACTGGGAGAAAGAACAGAGAAAGGTGGCGGCGAGTGCAGACTGTGCCAGTGTCGTGCAATACTGACATTTGTCATGGATGACTCGACAGATAAAAGTGACTTTTTTTTTTTTTTTAGAACACTAAAAATCACAGTTTTATCCCTCACTCACAGTGTGTTTGGTGAGAGATCAAAACATTTGCACCTTGCATTTTTGGGCGAATGGGAGCGACATAGACCTTCTCATACTGGCCCTCTTTCGCCCCTTCTCCACTTTCTCCCCCCATGTCACCTTGTCTCCCCCTCTCCTGTGTTCCTCTCTTCTGTGTGAGTGTGTCTGGGTCCCGCTGGAGAGGCTTTGTCTGTGAACAGTGGAGCCCGGACTGGCCCACGGGGGCAGAACCATGAATGCCCACACTGTGAGAGCCGTTCTTTCTCTTCACACCACTTTCTCTACAGGAATGCCTGAGCAGTGAGGTAAGAAACACACACACACACACGCACACACACACACACACACACACATACACACACACACACACACACACACACACACACACACATTCACAAACACACATCAAACTTTACACACCATCTAAGTGAGTCATGTGGTGATGAAAAGCCAGTGTTTTGTGTGTGAACTCTCTCACCTTGGACTCACATCCTGAGAGCCTTTCTCCTCATCAGTCCCTGCCAAGCTCTCTCTCTCTAATTAAAGACCATTGGATCCAATAGCACCGCCCCAGCTCCCCCTCCCCACCTTGCCCCATTCCCAGCTCATAGACGTCCTGAGCAGAGTCTATGTGGAATGTGAATGACTGTAGTGATTAACAATTTCTCAGGGTCTCTAATTCGCAGGACAGAGCCCGGCTGCAGGAAGGCCGGCCTAACATATGGACGTCAGCGAGCTGATAACCCACCTTGGCTTTGTTCAAATATGCTGCAGATTTAAGCGCAAATTGAATGGAAATCCGGCTCCGTTATATGCACAATAACATCGAGATGGCTCAGTACGGGTGAGATGTTTCAAGTACCTCAACAGGCCTCCATGACACCTTATCTCTTTCCTTGAAACTTGAGTATGCAAACCTTGTGGGATATTTTCCCCTCACATCTCTGGTATTTTCACTAAAGTGTTGAAAAACAAAAGTTAGACAGTTTTCCGAGTTTCTTGTGACCCATTAACACCAGTTAATCTCCGCAGTTCTTGAAATGACAGGCATATGTCCTTCTAGGAACACTCTTTAGGACTTATTTTCCTCGGGAGATCCTGAAGAAGTGCCTAAAATCTATCATTAGCTGCAGTTTCTGCAGGGAATGATGGTCATTTTATAAAGGGCTCTGACCATTCTAGCAACAAATAATAGTAGAAAACCAGCAAATAGTAACAAGCAGATATGCCAATGTGAAAGACACTGAAGAAGTACAAAATGCTTAACACATCAAGGAAACCCTGAAATACTGGACATGCACCTGTCCTGAATACTTAAATTTCATTAGCTAAATTCTACAGAATGAACACTGTCGGCTTTGTCGAGATAAATTAAAGAGGGTCCAGGTTAAGTTAAGAATGGGCAGTGTTCTGCATGGGCGTGGTTGTGGCCCCGGGACCTCTGCCGGCAATGCAGCAAACAGGCCGAGCAGATGAGGAAGAGGCACCTCCATCTGTGAGTAGCATGCTCAATTTTAGGTCGTATGTTCAAGTCTTTTTTTGGGACACGGTCACTGTGCCACAATTCAGTGCACGCAGCACTGTAATTATCTATGGGAGTTGCTATGAGAGCACCAGAAGTCATTTGTTATCTGGCTGCTCCAAAGCGATAAAGTGAAAATAAAATGGAAAACGTAAGTGGTCCACAAATGTTGTCCATTAGCTTCAGTTGACTGTAGGCTAATACACTGACCCTGTGTCAGCGGCACCCCTCAACTTTTCAAACAGCCATTTTCATAAATAACAGTCTCTCAAAGGCCTGAGAGTGATGTCACAGACTCTGCATCCTTGTGGTGTTAGCAGTCTGGGGCCACGCCTGTCACCTCTGAAAAGTCCCTGTTGTTCACTTTGGACACTCTCAGAAGTGTGTCAGTGAGTCATTTTAATAAACAACCAGTGTAGCACGCCGGCGCGGCAAATGAGAGACTGTTAAACATGTCTGCAGCAGAGGAGAAAGGTGATCTGCATATGAACAAGATCGCTGTAATTACACATCATAAAGTCATGTCTGCACAGAAATACCTGGTGCTGAACACCTTTAAGTCTACGGCTGAAAGTTCGACTTCAGTTCACATGAACGAAGCTATATTTATCAAAATAAATGACATTCCACATGCTTTGTATTTATGCTGAAAAATAAAAGAATTAAGTCAGATTTTATCTCATGAAAGTTCACCTTCACAAGGGCATTGTGTCAATGAGTCCCCACAAAGATAGAAGTACAGATGTGTGTGTGTGTGTGCGGGTGGGTGGGTGGGTGTGTGTGGACATCACTGTGGTTTCCGTCTTCATTGTGTCTGTGTTTGATGACTCAGTTGCACTTTCACTTGTGGTGAAAACATTACAACAACATCCAACCACATCTCCAGCAACAAAACTCTGGAGGTCTGAATCACATCCTCTCTCTCTCTCTCTCTCTCTCTCTCTCTCTCTCTCTCTCTCTCACACACACACACACACACACACACACACACACACACACACACACACACACACACACACACACACACACACACACACACACACCCCTTCACAAGTACAGCTCTTACTCAACGTCTTGCACGATGCCGAGGGTGCGACACACAGATCCACCCAAGTCTAGGCTGTTCCTGTCTTTCTGACGCCTGCTGACACACACACATGTGTCAACACAACACAGGAAATGCAACACACACACATTACCCGATGAGTCACGGTTGTAGCAGCAAGGAAGGGTCAGACACAGCGTGGAGAGGTCTGCAGGGTGTTTCCTCATTTATTCTACCTCGTTACACGACGACCCCTTAACGAGGAAGGCTGTCAGAATAAAAAGGCTCCGACGCTTTAGATTAATAGATAAAGATTAAAATCAATAAAGTTATGCGTCCTCTTAATCACTGGGATTACCCAAAGTCACGAAATTGACCAGCTACAGAAAGTGGGAACATCAGCCAGCAGGGTCACTGGAACGTAACGGGACAGAGTCAGGACAGGAAAATGTTTCTGTGATTCATCATCCACTTACACACGATGACTTTTTTGTAGTTATCAGCCCACAGTTTGTTCTCTTGACCTCTCACATCACCCTCAGTCAGGAAGAATGCCGTGTGCGGTTCTTTGGGTCTTTCAGGCTCTCGTGACTTAAGGAGGAGAGACATTCCTGTCATGCCTGGGTAAGAGCACGAACAAAAAGAATCCCAGAGATGCGGCCGCCTTCTCAGCAAGCACAATTTATTATTTTCAAAAACTCCAAAAAGATAATGTAAGAAAGATGAGGTCTATGTTTTATTTTTTTGTTGCTCTTGTTTGTTTTTTTTTAACTGCTGCATGATCAGAAAAAAGCTTATAGCAATAAATATTACTGTAATTCATTTTCAAATAATGTTTTTTGGTGGTCTGTGGTCGGTTTTACTCCAAACTAACTTGCTTCCTCACATCTGGAGAGCAGATATTAGGTCCCCAGCCCTAAAAAGCTTCGTCTTTCAACTTTCTCTTCACTTTCTCACCTTTAATAGCTTTCTGGGAACAAATAAATTATGATTTCTGGTGCATTTTTTTTATTATTATTATTCTTTTTATGGTGCTGCTCCAATGGATCTGGATTTAGTGTTGTGTCACAGGTGCACTCTGCTTCTGCTGACAGGGGTAAAACCTCCAGCACACACACACGGCAAGTTAAGTTTAGGCCGCAAAGGAGCCGCCCGCCCACAGCCTAAAGAACATCCACATCCAAAATGCAAAAATATAACTGTTAACACGTCAGTTTTAAGTTGAACAACAACAACTCATCCTCAACTTAGAGGAAATATTTCTGGCTAATGTGCTTACGACACAGAGACAGCGACGTGTCAGGGTGGATGAGAACGGCGTCCCTGCTGCCTACGCAGCCTTTCAGGCAGTGCCACTCTGTCACATGACAGGGTAATCAGGTTTTCATCCTCGCTGACAGGCGCCAAAGCTTTCCTGTCACATCCAGAGGTTGCCTTCGGTGTGCTGTACGGAACAACTGGGCAGTTGAGGTGCAAAGTAAAAGTCCTTCATGCGGCATCTGAAGGGTTACGGCTTCATTAAATAACAGTAAGAGCGCTCCCCCCCTTTCACGTGAAAATTCTAATCTTCCTCTTCTCCCTGTAAGGCATTGATTGCTGTTCCACTGACCTTGTAAGAATGAACCACCATGTCGTCCATATTTATTACCCAGACAATCACATGACTGTTTTCCTCAGATGAAGGTGAGCTGAGGGGCAATCAGAAGTTTAAAGGAGAGGGAGTTCAGGAAGTGAATGAGTCGTGACTCTATAATTACATGTATTTGCACAAAAGCTGGGCCGTGGGGTTTGTTGTGCCTGTACCTGGGTGGAATCTCCCCCACTGACTGCTGGGACAGACACCAGCACCACCAGCGAAAACTGATCAGACAAATTGACAAATAAAATAAAAAGACAAACAAACAGCAGTTAACAAGATTGTTATTCTATTCGGGGAAGCAAATCTTGGGTTTTAGCATCTAGCAGGGGCTGGTTTAAGTGCAGATCCTCCTCTGAGAGGACTCCCCACACGGCATAAACATCATCACGTAGGACATTTAAACAAAGACAGGAAGTGTTTCAACTAAAACCCTCAGAATTTCTGGACGGCCCCAGTTTGCCTGTGATAAAGACCAAATATGCTCTCCTTTGGATGGCTTTCACACATTTTCATTCTGGATCTGGATAAACTTTCGACACCAACAAGCTCCAAACCAACTTCACAACAGGACACAAAGGTTTACAGCAGCTAGCTCAGAAGACACATGGTCCCCAAACTGACAGGTCAAAAAAGACATAAATGGCTGTAACACCACACAGACAAAACCGGACTGAGTCTGACACACAGGATGTGACTCGCTGTGTCTGGCTGAGGTGAAATGGTCATGAACTGTCACAGCACCGCTGCTGGCAGAGAAACGGTGACACCAGCGGCTGTGACCTCCACCTGCAGGCCGGCGTAAGAAAATAAACCTGAAACTCACCAACAGGAACACACTCGGGGCTCTCCATCCTGCGCACACACTCACATCCACCTACAGAAGAGGAGAAAATAACAGATTTAGCACAAGTGCCACATGCGGATGTTCAAATCCTCAAACAGAATCAGTGTTACATTCGGGTGCTCCACATACTTTGTAAAAAAAAAATTCCCATCAGCGCATGAGTGGCTGTTTTACAGATTGAGGTCAGGATTTGGCTCGGAGTGTTACGTAACCTGGTTTATAGGCCAGAATCGTAGTATTACATATGAGAAAGTGGTTCAGACTGGAGTCACGGTAGTGAGATGCAGGCAGATGCAGGCTGCAGCAAATGTCCCCACTTCCAGGCTGGTAACACACAGATGCGCCCCAGAGAGCAGCCTTTCTTTCCTCCGTTGTTTCTTTTTAATCTTTGTCTCCTTTCTTTCACATACATTCATATTTTTAACCCAGTTTCCCCATTTTTGTTCAACAGTTACACAGGTGAATGACACACTCAGACAGACAGACAGACAGACAGACAGACAGACAGACAGACAGACAGACAGACAGACAGACAGACAGACAGACAGACAGTCAGTCAGTCAGTCATTCAGTCAGTCAGTCATTCAGTCAGTCAGTCATTCAGTCACTCTCTGTAGCTCACATCTCATTAAGTTAAGGCAATCTGCTGCTGCCACTTCTCTTTTCTTCTTTTCTTTCCTTCTCCAGAAGGGTGGGATATCTGCATTGGTTGCTATGGCACCAGACATCACCC
>BJFM01003181.1:83417-95169 GCA_016586285.1 Arothron firmamentum | reverse complement strand
CCCCCCCTCGTTTCCTCAGACATCCGTGTTTGCACGTGCGCACTTCTGCGCGCCTCAGACCGCGTGCAGCAAAGGTGTGATTGATGCGATGATGTGCTGCGCGGCGATAATGAGCGCTGCTCGGTTGGCCGTGCCTCGCTGCTATCAGCCGCGCCACCATCCTCCACCTGCTGACTTGATTTATTCATGAGATGTAGATGGCGCTGTGCTCAGGATGCAACTGGTTAGTCTTAATTCCAGCTGTAGATCCAGCTCAGACTTGCATTTCCATGTGTGTTACCATGTAAACAGAAAAATATGAAACCCATTTCTTATCTTGCTCCTTGTTGATATCTCCTTTTTTCTTTCCCACCGCCCAGCAGAGGGCAGTATCAGCTCAGAGCTATGTCTCCACTCACTCATCAGTTGTTTATTTTTAGCTGTAGTAAGCTAATATTTTTACATGTATATATGAAAAAACGCTGAAACTCTACAGAGTTGCACTTTTTGAGAAAAAAAAAACCTCTGATACTAACTGAACCCAAACTTAAACTTGTAAATGTTTACTTTGAAATAGGAGACCCTCAGAACTTGAGACCAACTTTTAAGAGTTCACTCTGAAGCTGTTAAAACAACAGAAGTGCTCTGACAGCTGAGGAGCCAAAGAAATGGAACACTCGATCACTTGTCTCTCTGAGTGCGTGTTCGCGTACGAGGACGTGAAGGAGGCTCAAATGCTCGGTGAAAGAGGTGTGTTTTTTTCCCATCCTGTGGGGCCTCAGACAGGGGCCAGCTGAGGCGGAGCTTTGGGAGGCACAGCATGAGGTGGGCTGTGTTGAACCCGCTGCACTGTAACAGAACTCGGGGCGGGAGGTCACGGAGTCCAGCATTCCTACAGAACGCTGTCTGTTTACACGACTGCCATTGTGCCGGGGGGGAGGTGGCAGCTCTGCATAACTGCACCGTCAGATAACACTTATTGCTTGTATTTTCTGTTCAATATATATCGGGAAGATAAGAAAACTATATTTATTGTTTCACATGTTGAAGACGTGAAGACACTTAAACCTAAGTGGACAAAAATGGCTTAGCCAAACACTTAAGACACAGTAGTTGCTATATTTACTGTAGCTAAGAGCAATAATCAAAAGCTTTTTATCTTTTATTATGCATGATTGTACAAACTCAGTCAAACCAAAACAGGGTGGAGCCCACAGCCTCACATCCTAATAAGCAGTAAAACAACTATAAAATAAGCCAGAGTCAACTGTGAAAGTATCACTGAGCGGCTCAAACCGAGGAAGCGGCTATTCTCATGTGGTCCTCAGAGCTGACAGAGACGAGCTGCTGCTGGCCCCTCTGCTGGCCTGGTCTAGGCTGAGCTTTGACTGGGGCTCTTCTGTCCCGCTGCTCTCACGTCCCAGAGCCTAGAAGCCAGCTGGCCAGCTCCAAGGGAGCACAAGAGAGATGGGGAGTGACACCCAGGCCCTGGAGAGACAGTGCTCTGACTGTACTGTGGTCTAGGGAGGGGGCTGCGGCTGTCAAAGGCTCCATTGTTTGTCGGGCCAGCGTGGTTTCATGTGCAGTGCATGATTCTCATTGTGGGCCTGAACTGCAGCGCGGGTTGACCTAAACTGTCCGGGAGGATGTAGCAGCGGCCTCCCTGCGCAGGTTAAAGTGTAACTGTGTCCATGTTTTCTCAGGAAAGTGTGTTTATCTAGAGGACCAGCGCAGAGGCCCTTTTGTTTAACTAAGTAGCGAGGCTCGCCCTGAAAGTAAAGCTCTGTGGAACATACAGGAACCAGGTGGCCGCACACAGTTACTGTCAGTGTGGTACGCTCGGTGTGGGCACACTTTAAAAAAATATGTTAATTTACAGGCATGAATGAAGAAACAGAACTCAGAAATGCAGACAAGTATAACTGTAAGGGCAAATGGACTGAAAAATTCAGCTGGCTCTGAGTGAGGTTAAGTGTTAGCTAATCAAGCTGCGTTCAGTGCTGTGTTTGCTGTGAATTAGATACAAATTCCTGACAAATGATTTATCATAATGCTTCCTAATAACTCAGGTCATGTGTCAATAAACTGCAGTTATAATTTTGGTTTAATTCCCAGGATTTTTAAAGAAAAAGGGCGGCATGCTTATGGCAAGCTAGTTCAGTGGAACTCAGTGTAGCGCGGTCATGGCCCCGGTGCTTCTGCGGTCACGTTTATAGATTCAGAACTAGATTTTAAAACAGGGTGTTGGCTGCTCAACCATATGCTTTGTAGCAGCTGTAGACCATCATGCAGCAGTGGCAGACTCGCAGATGCCTCACTAAGTCCCCCTGCAGTACGGCATGAGGACAGGAAAGGGTCCACATTTTCAGCTACGGTGAAGGTTTGGGCCCGGGGCCAAGCGTGACTGTGGTGAACAGATAGGAGGACTGAAAGGAGGAAGTCTGGTGGTGTAAAAGAGGAGAAAGGGCAAGATGGAAAATCCCAACTTCATCGCATAATAATGACTAGTTAGGGATGGAAAAAGATTTGAGCAGAGAACTGGGACAAATCTGGCTTTCAAGTAAACTGGAATATGTCTTTTACAACAGTTAGTCTATTAAAATGATTTAAAAGTTGGGGGCCTCCCATCAACCCAACACTGGAGGTAACGTCCTTTCTTCTGTAGTTTGACACTAGTTTCCACACGCAGTGTGTTTTTTAGCATTTGTGCCAAGGTTCCCGGGTGGATTCTTGCTTTTCCTCATGACTGTGGTTATCTAGGTGCCGCAGCAGCAGCTTGATTACTGTGGTTATCTAGCTGCTGCTGCGGCGATCTGCATGGAAGGGGACTTTTTTGTTCTTTCATCATGGAGAACATTACATGAAACTCATCGTGACTGCAGCGCTGACTTCACCACAAACCTTTCAGTCATATGACCTTGGTGTTGGCCATGCTACTGAGGGGCTGATATAGCAATTAACAAGACCTTTTTAATGTGAGAGAGTTACGTTTCAGCATTGGTCGTTAAAGTGAAAAAACCTCTGGAAGAATAAAACGATCCTGCCTCAGAGCAAGACTCTAACTATCACTGTCAGTTTATAGGACATCTAAACACCTAACAACAGGCCAAAATTAACACCCACACAACATTACTAGGTAAATATAGAGCGGAATTAAAAATAACTATTAAACGTATTCTTTGTTACTATTCCAAGTCAGGCGTATATTTAACCCTTCATTAACTTGATCCTGACTTCCAGATACCACAGAACCCAAAGCCGGTGCCTCTGCCACCTGAAGGTGAAAGGAAGCGAATATTTGTTGCAGGTGTAATTACAGGTATAATCAGCCGCCATTATGGAATGGCAGGGAGCAAGGGCGGCCCCGAACCCGATGTTTGCTCTCTGCACTCACATGTGGTGACCATCACCGCTCGTGTGATGATATAAGTGTTTCCATACTGTACATTTCTTACGGCCATGCAAGGAAAAACTGCAGCAAAGCAAAACCTTGGCCCGTATTAGCTTCTTGTGTTTAGCCTCTAGGTAATGATATTGAATTACAGGTGAATAAATGTCCCCCCTTAATCAAGCCTTACAGTACCAGCCTCAGCAACGGCGCTGTTGGGGTTTCCTGGAGTCTGTGTTTTAGAAGCAAAACAGCGACGTATTAACACACGACAACATGGAGGCAATAAACTTGCATTATTGATCAGAGCTGATTTCACTATGTTAAAGAAAAAGACTGAGCTGCCATGATTATCACCAGCATCTTTCTGTCAGCTAGAACACATGATTGTTTCATCACAACTCAGGACCCAACGAAAAAGAAGAACAAAGTGGAGTAAAATATCAAAGAAGCTCTGTGTCAACAAGCAGCGCTCATTGCTCATCTGGATGTGCAGTTTCATGGCTCCCCGTGGTGGTGGTGCGCTTTCAGGGCATCACCCAGACACACCATTATTCACGCACACCGAGGCCAAGTCGCTGTGATCTCACGAAGCTCGGGTCTGAGATCCTGACAACAGCGGACAGGAACAGAGAGGCCTTCAACCCCAAACCCGCCTCAGACTGGCTGGATGGGGGAGAGGCTGGGAGGTGTTGGGCTATTTCAGGCTCTTGTCCAGCCTCGTTCAGGCGCCAGCGGACATGAGGGAACAGATTATTTCGATGTGTTGAAGGATGTCGTGAAGAACTGCAACATGGGCCCGCTTTGGCTTTTCAAGAAGACATCGTTTCAGTGCAGATTCGTTTGGTGCTGCATGAGGAGCGTTTGGATTGAGCGATTTCAGTATCAGATGTGTTTTAATCAACTTTGTCCCAGTGAGGAACACGAGTCTGAAGACTCACTGACTGAGTCCTGGTTCGTTATTGGCTGGTTTGAGCCAGAAAGCAGAACAAAGCCCTTCACCCAGAAGGCTTCTCTCCACGTGAGCCGTGCTCCTCTTCACGCTAGAGTTCTGTCACATGTGTTACCTGAGGAGGATCAGGAACATCTGGATATGTTCTGGGGGGGGGCTGTAATTTTAGAAGCTTTGCACCGCTCTTAATCCTTCACGGTGTGTTTATTCTGGTCCCGTTTCCTGGTGAATAGCCAGGTTTAGCAGTGGCCAGGTTGCTAAATGTGACAGACTGAGTTCCTGCGGAGAAGACAGAGATCAGGCCATCAGACGGCGATGGCCATCAGCACAGAATAACCATGCTGTTTGACATCATTCAAGTTAGTTTAAAGCAATTAAAACATACTATAGACAATTTTTACATTACAAATTCAGGTTTTAGATTGATTCCTATGTAACTAAAGCATTCAGACCAGGCTTAGATCCATCCCTGAACTCCAAAGCTGTTTTCTACTCAAATTCACCATATTATGCAAGTTAGCATTAATATTATTGTGCAAACAACATAAGGAGGGGTGAAAAGGGCAGAGACTGTGGAGAGAAAAGGGGCTACAGGTCCTCATGTTTTACAGCTGACAGCAAACGTGTGGTCTGGCAGACACACCAGTGTCAGCGTTGGTTTATGAGACTCATTTCTTTTACAAGGAGAAAGAGAACAAGTTGAGACAAGCGGTGCGTTACTGTCTTCACAGAGGGATACGCTTCCATAAAACAGAGTGGCGCTGATCGTTTCCTGGTACGCTCCAGTCAGGAGGAGGCCAGTTCGCCTCTCCGCCACTCCGTCTGTCCCGACTGGCAGATTCACCCAGCTGCCCTTTCAACGCAGCTGGTTGTTATAGCAACGCTGTGAGAGCCTGATAAGACTGCACTGACTGGTGAATAAGACAAGTGAGACCAGCAGGAGAGTGAGGGCAACTTTCCCTCACATAAGTTCAACACTTAACATAAGGCTGATACAGATTCAGCAAATAGCTATCTTTTGACCTATTCCTGGCATTCTCAAGTGAACGTTGCTCTCCACTATACAATGATGTAACAATACAACAAATAATCAAATTAAAATAAAAAACTCATAAAAATTAATATGTTATTGTAGGTAAGTAAAAATAAGTGGATTTGAGATTCTAATAAGATATTCTCCATGTTTTTAATTTGATTTTTTTTTTAAATCCCTATTTTAAAGTTTAATTTAACAACAGAAATTTGATGACAGCCCAGACAAACAGACAATTTAAAATGTTCATTTTGTGCAGCAGCCCTTCGGCCTCGGCGGTAAGAACTTCAAGCACGGCTGTTGTTTTTCTTCCATAGAGGTCAGCAGCCAAGAATGTCAAGCACGCGGAGCCTGAAACATGTTTTTTCTTTTCTTAACAACCCCCAGCAATGGTTCCTAAATAATATTCACTGCTCTGATTGCACACTACCTCCATTTCCAGCTTGAAGAGTTGTATGTTGAAAAGATTTTGATTTCAATTTAAAGGCATTTGTACCACCTGCTACGCTCTAATACGGTCAAAGAAGTGGTCCAGTGACACGAGGAAGACAATTATGAGCATTCCCGGCAGCTGGATTATTGAAAAAAAATGGCAAAATTAAAAAAAAAAATCCATTTACCTGCAGCTTGTCAACAGGCTGTTACTAAGCAGGGGTAATGATTATTTGGTAATAAGTTTCAGTAATTTGTCCAAAGTTTAAGTAGCCCAAAGACAGATTTTACAATGGATTTAGGAGCTAATATAATGTAATCAAAGATACTTATGTTGTTGCTTTAAAATATATTGTCCTCTGATTTGATATTGGGGAATACAGTGAACCTGCAGTAAAAATGAGAAACTATTATTATTGTTATTATTGGAGAACAGTCGTGGAAATCACCTTCATCTGAACAATGTATCATCTCAGCCACCCTAAGCTCCAGAGGTGCACATGCTGATGGGATGTTCTGCTGCAAACTTGGTTCTGATGAACGACAATCTTTCTGCTTCTTTCTGGAAGATTAACACTGCTAAATGCTAATTCAACACCTAAAAACTCCAGACTCTTTTTAAATTGTCTTCATCTGTGCTGAAGTCACGAAGGAGCAGAACACACCTGACAGTGAAACTGTTTCTCATTCAGCTGTAAAGTACTCACAACCAAAAGAATTTGAATGTGACAACCTCACAAAAATCCTTCCTTTAGCATCTAGGTTTAGGAGGGCTGTTCCTCGTAAAACAGGACAGAAGAAATGTGCTGTATATGCATGCATGCATGCAGAGCTTCTAAAGATGCAACCATAGCCTTGAAAGAAAAGGATGCTCTAGTGGCATTAAAGTTTGATTTTTTCTCAAGAAATGAGAAAAAAGATGAAAAATATATATATACATGCACCAACTTCAAACAATCACCCTGAAAGACAAGAAGAAGGAAAAAAAAGACCAACACAACCAGACAACTCGTACCAAGTCAATAATCTGTTCCATCTCTGACAGAAGAATGTTACCTGCCTCTGTGCACCTGCCTGGAAGGGTCAGAGTTCACACAGACTTCAACGTCTTTTCAACATCAATGCAGTTTCCAACTACTGCTTCTCACATATTAAAATATTTCTGCTACACTCTTGTCTCTGCAGCACCAAACATGTCAACTTTGACCTGTAACCCCCAATGGAGGTGATTCTAAGCAGGTACATTTGGTTTTCCTCCAGGAAGACAGTTCCAGGAAAAACCCGACTGTGCTGAGTTAGAAAACACCAAAGAGTATGAGTGAAAATCCCAGCTAGGAGCTTCTTTAGTCAAAACACCGAAGTACACAAATTTGTTTTCGTGTTCAATGTGTCTAAAATCCACTTCTGTTCCCTTTCCCTGCTCGTGGGCTCCTGGCAGACAGCAGGTCAGAACTATCAGCTGCACGCCTCCCTCATCAATTCATGGTTTGCAAATGCAGGCAGCAGGATGGACGCAACAAAGCTACCTGCAGCACTGTACGCAGGGACAATCGCTGAGCCCGCTTTTGTTGCAGCTTAATGCTAGGTGTTACCCGCTGTAGCTCTAGTGCGCCTATTTGCACCAGGGGGCGCTGCTCTTGAGGCTAACAAGAGCAGACGGTCTGATTGGGTGTTTCATGCTTAGCTAAACGGACACACATGAACTAATGAACGCACTTACCCCCCACGTGATTCACACAGTTTCTCCAGTGTTCCTGTGGCCTGTGTGTGAAAGTGTTTTCAGCTGGGATGGGTGGGATTTGTCACAGTTAGAGTTAGGGTCTGGACTAGATTTAGCTGCAAAGCTGCTTATCTCGGGACATTTCACTTTTGTTTTAAAAATAAAAACCAGTGAGCTTACACACAATCAGACACGTAGATAGATAGATAGATAGATAGATAGATAGATAGATAGATAGATAGATAGATAGATAGATAGATAGATAGATAGATAGATAGATAGATAGATAGATAGATAGTCAAGGCATCATGAAATAAGACAAACACACCAGTGCACACAAGTGTATACACAAACACTCACCAGTAGATAACAGCTAAAGAGAGGAACCAGTGCAGGAGTGTTAGTCCTGCACTGGCTGCTGGATGTCACCACAGTGGAAAAACTTTGTTCTCCTGAGTGAAACACTGAGAAACTTCAGCTGTTTTTGGAGGAACTTACCCTTCTGCAGCCTGTTCGTGTCAGTCCTTTATTCCAGACAGGCAGCTTTGTTCCTCTCATTTCCTTCGTTTCAAGATGGAGGCAGAAACTCTCCACAGAGTTGTTGTTGTTGTTGTTGTTGTTGCTGCTGCTGCTGCTGCTCTCTTGTTTTTGGTTATTTTGAGGGTGGCAGGTCCAGCTCTGCTCACCTCCTGCTGACTGCTGCTCAAGCTGCTGACATGACAGCACTGATAAACAGCCCTTTGGAACGAGAGGGTCCAGTGATCTGGAGAAACACAGGTGCATGCTGAGTCCTAGCGAATAGACAGCATAGAGCACAATGTTGTGCTTTTCCTTTATGCAGGACTTCAAACCTTACTCCTCCTCCTCCTCCTCCTCTTCCTCCTCCTCTGTGCACTTCCCCCTCTCTTTTCCAAACAGCTTCAAGACTGAACAGAAAAAAAAAGTCAGTCAGAAGCCACTGTTTCTTAGACTTTTCTTTCTTTTATGAACTGTTTTCCTGATAAAGTGCCTCGGAGCAAATTGTTTTTTTTATCCAGTTTGCATGGAACATTTTTCTTGAATGAAAGACAAGAAGCAATGATGAAGTTTGGTATTGTTCTCTTTAGGTTACACTGCATTAAATAAAATGATCAAATGTGTTTTTTTTAAAAGGCGGTCACACTTCACATCCTGTGTCACAGAAAAAGATCCTTGTTGAGTCGTCCTGTCATGTGTTTTGCAGGCATAATTTATCATTCTGGACTCATACCTGGACTGCTATAAGTGACTTATTGTCACAAAAGACATTGTCTTCCTTGAACCAATCATACTGGAGTTTTATCTAAAACAGAGTGTCAGAGTAAAAACTTGGAAACCTATATTAAGCCACAAATCCAGGCTGCCATACTAACTGTAACCGCTGGGAGTCGCTAGTGGCCCAGTCGCTCTGGAGTTGAGGAGACATGATGGAGGAGAAAAACCCGTCGTTCATCACTAGTTCAGTTCAGTTTTATTTGTTGACGCCATGCAGCTTTGAAAAAAATTTAAAAAAGAATACATCCTCCACAATTAACTTGTTTTACTCTGTGTTCAGTGTGGAAACACACGTGTCCGTGTGTGATCATTTGCCTGTTTTAGTGATTGATCATGGTTCTTTCATCTGATTTTTCTGAGACATGATATGATTCAGATAATTTCAAGAAAAAAACCCAAAAATATTTAGAACAGTTATTACACACTAAAACTCACTTCTATTAAACTTTAACTTTACAATCAGTTTGTTGATGTTTATTTGCAGCCAACATTTCACATCGATATTGTCAAATATACCAGATTGTTTTAAATTTCCACCTATAGATAACTGTCACATTACACTATTAATGTGGAACATAATCTCAACCTCTTGCTGGCTGGGGTTTTTTTTTTTGGGGGGGGGGGGGGGTTGTCAGGATGAATTAAAATCTACAACATGGATATTTATAAAACTATGACAAAGTATTATGTTATTCTAAAAGGTATTCATAAATTATTCTAATTGTTATTATATTACTGTTGTTGTCATTGTTTTACTATTACTATTAGTCTGCTAATAAGACTTTCTTATTTTAGTATTTGGACAGAACTTGTGTTATTTATCACCAAGCAGGACTGAAAAGATGATTTTTGTCTGACAAATTCAAAACTGGTTTATTATTAATGTAATAAATGTAATAAATTATCAATTCATGTAATTATTATTACATCATTTAATATTTAATTAGTGTTTTCACTATTTCTACATTTTGCACACATCTACACAAACCCAGAGAATTTTTTGTTGTTGTTGTTAGTTTTTTAAAAACTGTCCACAGTACAAAAAAAGATATCTTTAAAATCCATCAGTCAGAATGATTACCTTAGATTAGAATTAGATTAGAACCATAGTTGTTAAAACTAAGTATGACTAATTCACGAATATCATTAACACTTAAGAAATCAAACAACCTAAAATAAAAATGGGAGATGTAGTAAAATAATGATTAAACATAGCATGCTATTATGAAAGCTTTCTTCAACAAAACGTGTTAAAAATGAATAGATACGTTGCTTCATAGCAACCTAATAAATATTTAAAGTGAATGATATTTGCTATTTGCATAATATCCCAGATAAGCTGATATTTCTCTCTTGGGAAGCTGGGACATCTTTACCTGTTTGCTCCAGGATGCTGTAGATGTCTCTGCTCTGTGACTCGTGCAGGTAAATGCACAAATTTGCTGCTGATGATTTAACTGAACTTAATTACTCTACCAAGAGGTGGAATTTTATCCTAGCTTTGAATTTAAAATTAGCTTTAAAATATTCCTGTTTGGAGCTTATTATCTTAGAGCTGGAGACAATAATTTAACCTTCAGAAACTTGGTAATGCTAATATCCCATAAATCTACAGGCCTGAAGCATGAGAATGGACCTCCACTCTCTGATACTCTATCTTCTGTCAGAAACAGGACGTGAACACAACACTGTCTCATTTTACCACTGCAGCTCTGGCATCTGGTTCCAGTCCATGTCATCCTGGTCAGCATTCCAGTTTGTCCCAAACCGAAGAGCGTTTTCGCAGAGCCTTCCCAGCCATGATGCATGAGGACGGCCTGCACACCTCAGACTCTTCACCTCCTGCTGTCACAAACTGCTGAGCTGCAAAATCAAAATTCACAAGCGTTCAGAATGCAAATAAAAAAGGTGAATAGAATTTTTTTTATTAACAAAAAATACACTTTGAAATCAGTCCTTCCAGTCCTTGCTTCATTTATATTCTGACCATTTCCTGTCAAATCTGTCACTATTTGAAGGGATAAAGAAGGAAAATACAAATTGAGAATTTTATAAACTACAATTACCTGCTTAAACAATGTCTACATCTCTAAATAATTGTTTTAATTACCGGTAGCCTCATTAAGAAATACACCAAGGCACATTTCTTAGAAAAATCAGACGTGAAGACTTCAAAATAGTTTCTACATCAAACAGCGCCACCTTGTGTCTCTGTTGTGTCTACAGCTGACGTTTTAACCAGCCGCTGATGAAACCTGGCTACAATCCTGATGTTCAAGAATTATCAAACTGAGCGTTTCTGATTCTTAATAAATACATTGAAATACGTGTGGTGACACCTTGTTAGGTTCTGTCCTCGTTACATAAACATTAAATTACGTTTTAAATAATGGAAGAAAACTATTATGGGGAAAAATTAGATTGTGATATTCTGTGTGGGTTGGATGCTGGTGTACAGTCCTTATTCTGTCTATATTCTGATTCCTAGATGCCACTACGATTTACAGACCTTTAGTGCAGCCAAAGACAGGAAGACTTACCTTGCTGAGTCAAAGGTAGGGTACCAGGAATATTTGGCACAGGCTCACGCAGTACTCCAGTAAGAAAACCTTGCTTTATTCATATTCAGAAGTATCAATAGATTCATAAGTGACAAGCTTTCATAAATACAGTCGTTGAGCAGTTTTCACCTGACAAGAAAATAGTTTTGCAAAGCGGCATGTTTGTCAGGCTGAGGTTTGTGGCCGGCCTGCAGGAAAAACCACCCAGACTTCATTTTCCTGAATCATGCCGACGTGGCTGCTACTGCCGCAGTCGCCTAAACCCCACCAAGACATGACGTTTTCCAAAATAGAGCAGATCTTCAGCTTGTGCTTTTCTTTGCTTGGAGGGTCACAGCTACATGTGGAAAAATAATTCTGGGGGTCTCTGGTCTTAAATGTTGTCACAGTGTGT
>BJFM01003181.1:47531-83409 GCA_016586285.1 Arothron firmamentum | reverse complement strand
TGCGTGTGTATTTTCACAAGTTTTCACAAACACATAAAAAACTGCAACCATGATTTCCTGTCACAACTGGGAACAATGTCTGAACCATGTTTGCGCTTGTTTTATGCCAACATCCACACAGTCCTGAGTGGTGCGTGCAGTGATTAAAAACAAAGATGTCTGCATGCTTGTCTTTGACAGAAGCAGGGCAAGTGTGCCTTTTTTGGTGAAGTACAGCAGTGTGGCCTAAAATAAATATTCAGCAGTTGGGTACTGCCAAAAGACGGAGATCCGAACACTTCCTTCAGTCCTGCATTAGCATCTCCCTCCAGCTGAAGCCGTGATTGGGTCCGTGCGTCAGAGGCAAGATGGGTGGGTCGACCAGCTGCCACACCCCGGTCTCTCCCATTTCCTCACAGGCACAAAAACCCAAGTATGGAATCTGCGCAGGGAGGACACAAATGTTTACAACGATGAAAAGTGGATGAAATAAAAAGAAAAGAGTGCCGGAGCTAAAGCGGTGAAATGACCTTCCGGACGACTTGGACAAAGTCCTTTGAGTTCTGCGCAGTGAGGCCTCGTATCTGGCGAGTGCAAGCCTCCAGCGAGGACGCATGGGCCACAATCAGGACCGTGTTTCCTGTGTGAAAGAGGCAGAGAACGGAGTCTCACATTCCATAGATACCATTAGCTTTCCATACCGTTTATGGACACCCGGCGTCGGCTTCAAAGAGAATTTCAGAGTACACAGCCCATTCCAGAGAGGAATCTGAAAAGGCCACGGCAGCACGTTCTGATAAGGTTGCTGACTTAGAACCTTTACCCTGGTTCTTGCACTCGGCCAGGATCTCTCTGGTGACCTGGAAGCTCCTGCTGATGTAGGTGTCATAAGACTCTGACAGCACCAGCTTACTGATGGGAATGTGAGGTCTGGAAACAAAGCCACACAGAAGAGTTTTTACTGGTTTTAAGGTCATGGCGGACAGCTGTGAATGCGAAAAACGAAGCATTTCAGCGTGTGAGGGAGGCGTAAACAGACTAATGGGAGTTTGTGTGTACCTGTAGGTTGTGTCCACGCTCAGTTTAACAGCAGCTAGCTCAGCTGGGGGGATCCAGGTAGGTAACCCTGTGCCAGAGACCCACTTAGTCCACTCAAACAGCCCCGGCTCAATGCGGATTTTTGTGTTTCCTTCCTGTTGGAGACCTGATGGAATTACAGAAGAAATGAGAACGAGAAGCATTTGATCCTTGCGCTGTCTCCAATTATGCTGCTTTCGACTTTATGAAGAAAATGTTCCTAAAAATAAACAGCAATTTTGCTTTCACTGCATAACTAGGTAAAAATAAAACCTAAACCTGTCCACTGGCTTTAAAATAGCTCATTAACATTTTAGATGCACAATAATCCATCGGAATTTCATGTTCGAAACAAATGTGGAAAATCCGACAGGAATTTCTCATAAGCGAGAGAACTAAGAGCAGCTGTAGCCAAATATTTCTGGGGCTTTTCGACAAAGTTAATGAAGAAGTGGTCCTACCCTGTAGAATGTGCTGAGCCGTCTGCACACAGCGAAGAGAAGGCGAGCAGTAAACAAAGTCTACAGCTGTGCAGCTTTCCAGCAGCGCTTCACCTACAGTGGACAACAAAACAACATTCCAGATGGAACGTCACAGTATTGAGAAGACCCATCGGAACAAGAGGAGCAATGTGCAAATGAATCAGACAGGTTGAACTGACCGACGAGTCGGGCCTGGGTGGAGCCAAACACAGTGATCGGACAATCTTTGTCATAGTCTCGGTGCCCTCCTGCTCGGGCGGGCAGGCTGGGCGGCATGTTGAGGTTGGAGCGAATGTATCTGCCTACGCAACCACAGAGAACAGTCTCACAGGAAACGGTACCGTGGAAACACAGCAATTATGAAGACATACAGTAACAGGAATCTGTTATTAATCTACAACAGCACGCTAACCTTTGGAGTCAAAGCACTGGGTGACCCAGTGCTTCCCAAACACCACATCCATCCTCTCGCCATGGCGACACACAAACAGTCTCATCTTAGACAAGGAGGGCTGACAAACTGTCCTTGTCACCTGACATAAACAGCAAGTTACAGCAATCATCTGCATTTCCTGTAAGCTAATAATTATCACAACACAACACTAGGATCCGCTGGCAATCATGTTGCACCTGCATGGGAGGGCAGAGGCCGACGGGGCTGGAAGCCTCCATGAGACTGTCGAGCAGGCTGTCACTGAGCTTTCCGTCGAATAATAGCCCACCAACAGAGCCAGAGCTAGGTGGAGAGGCACAATTGAGAATCGAGTAGGACCTGAGAGCCAGAGGCAAGAAAAACAGGAAAACATGAAGAAACACCGTTCCACTTCCTGATGATGTCATCTTTTACTTTGTCTGCGAGCATTTGTAGCTTCTGTTTCTTACCCATGAACGACCCAGGTATCAGACTCATCCGCTCGGTTGATGTAGTTTTCAGGCAGCAGGCCCGACAGCCCCGTGCCCAGTGAGGTGCCGTACACCCAACCCTCACTGACGGTGCTCTGCTCCACAGGCGACATGAAGATAAAGTCTCCAGGCATCAGCTCAAGCTCATCGTCATTCTGAGGTGTATACGGGTACATGACCTGCAGCGTCTACAGGGGCGATGTGGTTGATAAGCGTTAGAGAGAGAGAGAGAGAGAGGCCAAACACACTTTGACAAAGCTGGAAGTAAATACAAGAAAAGTGACCTCATGGTTAGCAAAGCGGATATCTCTTGAATAGAGCACAGCCAACCAGTCGCAGCCTGAAGACACGTCCACATTTTTGGCCAACTTCTCCAGAACTGGAAGGTGACTAGCATGGAAGTGGTATGCCAAAGTGACATGAAGTTGCTTTTTATGAGGCTCAACATGAACATCTGGAAAGCAGAGAAAAAGATGCACACAACAGGTCTAGAGTTTCATGTTACAGATGTGATTTTGCTTGCGTTCAGCACTCTGAACATGTATATTGTGGTGAATCAAACCTGCTTTAGCCGCCGCTTCAGAGGCAAAGTCGGCAGCGAAACCCTTCAGCAACTCTGCAACCTGCTCCTCCACGAAGAGGCCGATGAAGGTGGAGGACGTGTAGAGCTCCAGTGGGATCGGCACAGGTATACGAGCCTTCCACTTGGCCATGGTCCCCTGGAGAGCATCGCACAGGGCCTCTACCTTTCCATCATCACACTGACAGAAGAGAAATATGGATTTATGAAATATCAAATATAGTGCAAATATACCACTTTCTTCCTGGCTGATATAACTGCTGCTGCACATTCGCCTGATGGCCAGCAGGGGGAGCTCTGACAAATGACATGAATGCAAATGTGACTAGCTTCATCAGTGCTTGATCTATAACATGTAGAAAAGTTATGAAACACTTCAAAGTCAAATGTGTGATGCTGCCAGGTCTTTAAACAGTCCACACTGACCATAAAGAACTGACAGAGGGTGACGTGAGGGAAGATGTTGTGCGCCTTGTTCTTGCCGCAGGAGATGCGAGACTGCTGCCAGAAGTGTGAGAGCTGCTGGAGCAGCGGCCCATTGGGTCGTAGGTACAGCACATACTCCCTGGGCAGAGGATCGTCCAGGAATGGGTCGTCCACGTGGGAGAAGAGCCTGGGAGCGACAGACACAGTCAACCCAAGGTCGAAATGTCAACTGGACAGGACATATACTGTCCAGCAGAGGGCAGCACTGACAGCAACACCAGAGATTAGGTCAGCATATATTTAAGGTTCTGTACTGTTTGAAAGAGAATTCCAGGTCTAAGCTAAGAAAGTCAGGGTCTGAGGTTGTCTGCATGTGTTCTCACCAGTCACAAGCCGCCTGGACATTTTTCCCCCCAGTCGAAACCAAAGCTTTCAAGCTGCAAAGACAAAAGAGTCAGTGATCAAAGCCCAGTTAGAAAATCAATAGTTTCTCATCCAGACTGTGCTCATTAGGAGGAGAGGCAGCACTTCCACATGACAACGAACAAAGACCAAAACATCCCCAGAGTGCTGTAAAACAGCATCAGAACGCAGAGCAGGGGTCCAATACTGACACATGGCCTGGAAAACCCCATCAGTACTGATTTCACGTCCATGACCAGCATCTATCGTTCTCGCTTTATGAGGCCGGGCCTGCATCGTGACACTCTGCTAATGCTTAAGACTCCCCACATGTGAAAGGTGGCACAAATAAACAGTCCTCACCGTAATGACCCAGACACGATTTTATCTGTGTCATTTCATGAACTGCATTTCTGAACCAGACAGGGCTGATTGCACGAAGGCTCTCCAGTGTTCTGAGTCTAATTAGTGTCTTTTTATAAAGCCTCCAGTACGGCCGGATGCCTCTGAAGGGGCTCACTCATCCAGGCTGATATTTGCAGCTTCAGGAGGACATGGAGCATATGAATGTTAGAAAACATATGACTGCACAGAGGACGGAACCAACAGATGGCACACATACACACATGCAGAACATTGACCATACATCAGAATATGGATTAGGCTAGTCTTAATCCTCACTGCGGTGAGTCTACAGAAAAGTCTCATCCATCTGATTTTGGTTATTTCTATACGTTGGGAGTGTAGACGGCTGGCTGCAGTTGTCAGACATCTTGTAACATGGATTTCTTGACTCTTTATGTTTATCTAGGGGTAGTTTTACAATTGCAGAGGCACTGGAGCCACTCAAACAACCCCGGCAGATGAAGCTTACAAGGTTTAATATGCATAGGTATGGCATATAATATACATCTAATAATAAAGATACTTATTCCCAGAATTTGAAATTTGGAATAAATAATAAGCAAGGTCAACCATCCGTCTGTTCTTCGAACAAACATTTATTCATTTTCTTCAAAACGCCACCTACGTTCTGTGGTTCTACTCGTCTCCATCTGCGCTTTTAAATCTTGTTGTTACACTATTACAACATAGCCTCTTATTCAAAAATAACCTCATGACTTCCTTCTGTTCCCTTTCACTCAGTCTTATTAATACAACTGCCAGAGTAGCCAAATGACTGCATTTAACATTTAAAAAGATACATGTCCGCTGGTCAGAAGAAGCTGGATGTGAAACTGAAAGCTCAGCCCAAAGAGTGCTCAAGATTGAAGAAGTTCATTGTGATATGTGGAGCAAAAGTAACACTGCACAATAAAATTCTTGCTTTGCAAGTTCCCTTCACGTGATTAGAGTAAACAACTAAACTAAACTTATAAAGGAAATAGATTCACTGTGAGCATTAAAGAAATAAACAGTATGTGATCAAAACAGTTTTACTTGCAGACTCGATGGACAGTCTTTGCCCTTCATCATGTCTGTAGCGCCGAAGGTTTTCACAGACACAAGACCAATTTTATGCCAATTAGCTATTAGTTTTGTTTGATTGTTTTGGGGCAAAGGCGTTTAGATTCTTCCGCGTCAACAAAGTGACATTTCTGTCTCCAGCCGCGCTCACAAAGGCAGCTGTGTGAGGGAACTGGCTTCAATACTTCTGCAGAAAAGAGCCACGACGTCCACGAGGTCGCACAGAGCAAATCCGAGAATGACACCATTAAATAAACTGTGTGGGCCTTTGTGCAGCCCAGGATGTTAATAATACTCTACTTCTGGTTACTAAGTGCAGGAAAGTCAACAGTTGATCAAAATGGCTCTTGCACCTTCTGACAAGCGCAGCGGGCGGTATTAGCAAGAGCATTTATTTTTAGCTTCGAGTTGAAGTGCTAAAACAAAGTGGCTTCAAGAAACAAGAGAGGCATTATTCCAAACCTGGGACACAGCAACCAGAACGTCAGAGTATCAGGATGTGTCAGCAAAGGTGTACAGATCACACAATTTAAACTTTGAAAGGCTTCATGCATGACAAGGCCAACAAGTCAAGGTCTCACAAGATCAGCAGCAAAGACTCCAGATGTCTTCGCAAGTGTTTGTTCTACCTGGTCACCAATTAGGACTGGTGTGACTGGTTTCTTCCGAGTGTGATCTTGTGGAGGAAAACGTGACAGGTCAGGCAGCTCGTTACACCTCTGCCAGTAACTTATGAGCCTCAGCCGCCCTCAAAAAGAAAACCACCTCACCAGACCGAGCACTCGCTGAAGGTCACTGGCTTCTTCCGGAAATGAGACACTTCCTCTTGGTAGGCTTGTACACAATGAAAGAGATCTTTAGGTGAATTTCATTGCACAAAAATATCACATTTACACAAGATGTGTGTATTAGTTCCTGAAACAAGTGTTTAAATGTGTTTTTGAACCTGTTTTCTGTTCATGTTATTGCAGGAGTTTCTGAAACTCACAAAGGTAGATCAACCTCGGCTCACTTCCTGTTCCAGAATTACTGAGTGTTACTGTTCAGTAACCACAGTGTTCACAAAGCATAATGAGACCAGCATGAAACCAGACCAAAGTTGCTTGTAGAGCTGCCACTAAAGAACAATCCTTGCTTTTTTAATAGCTGCAAGCATGCATTTAGGATTTTAGATCATCATCTACAAAGATGAGCCATGTTTGGTCCATGTGGCTACCGTGAGGACTCTAGCAACAATAACAACCTCAACTTTTATCTGACATTCAAAGAACGAAATACAAGTAACTGAAACCAGAAAGTGAAAAAAAAGGAAAGTATAGCACCAAATGGATAGCTATTTAAACTGAACTAGCTTCCTGTTGTCATGGAAAACTGCTGATTCCCTGTTGACCAATCACTGGAATGCATTCAGTTAGGCTCCAACCTTTAATAACATACCAGGACATATGTCAAAACATTAAAAGTTCAGTCATTTTGGTACCATTCATGATTAAAACAGAATATTCAAATTCAGCTTGAGACTTGACCACAGTGTTTTTAATTTTGGCATTAGAGACTTTTTCCCATGCGCTCACTCATCTGCAGTGAACGGTTTAAAGGCAGTTCTCTGCTGCCAGGGCCTAAACATCCGAAACAGACACATGGGACACCAGCAAAGAGGGTTCTGCTTTGAGCTCCAGAATCAGATAGTTCAGTATGATCAGTGTCAGACAAAGTTATGTTTGATCTACTCTGGGATGGGGCGAGGAGGTCGACTATGAAGGCGTGTTCTGTGTAAACAATGCATACAGATAGATAATCTGATTTAAAGATACCAACACACTGCTCGTGACTTTCTTGTCTGGGAATTCCTGGATCTTAGCAACATTTGGACAAGTTCATGCTGCGTTGTGCAATGATGATCTTAAAAAATAAGATTTCGTTGCAATGCTTTACAAATTCCATCTAATTTTCCTTGACAGAAGTTGGGGATTGAAAAATATGTGCTGTAAATTTCCTTGAAATCAGTTTCGTCATCATTGAAAGCTGTAATGTGGGATGATTTGAGCGATTACTGGGGGTTAGAGGCGTGGGGTAGCTGTATTTAAGTTGTTCACAGTGCTCAATAACAGTCTTTTGGTTTGCCTCAATGTCACATAGTCTACAAAATCCATTTCTGAAGCAGCTTTTGACCATTAGATCCAA
Source organism: Arothron firmamentum (assembly GCA_016586285.1). Lineage (NCBI taxonomy): Eukaryota > Metazoa > Chordata > Actinopteri > Tetraodontiformes > Tetraodontidae > Arothron > Arothron firmamentum. The sequence goes on along the minus strand of BJFM01003181.1, from coordinate 75,909 downwards.
TCAGAACTGTCTTATTGCAGTCGATCCAGAATGACTCAGCGGAAAAACAGCGTGCGTGCTTGCATGCGTGCGTGTGTGTGTCTCTACAGTGAAGCTCTTGTTTCCTGAAGCTATGACTGATAGCCTCTTTTATCTTCTTCTTTATTTCTTTGCTGTTTAAATTTCAAAATCATACTAAACTTAAACTTCATTTATTTGTTTATTTGGACATTATGCTGCTTTGTTTTTGTGTCAGTGGGTGAAGTGACAAAGCACTGGAAATATGGAAAAAACCTGAACATCTAAAAATGCAACAATTTCATACAATGTAAAGGACATCCTGTGGCCAATCATTAGGTCAGAGAATAATGAAAATTATAAACTGTAGTGCAAAAAATAATAGAAAATGTGTCCAAAGTTAAATCTTTGTGTGTACTGGACTTGTTAGGTTTCCTTGAAGATGTTTCGCCTCCTCCCCAGAAGTCTTCTTCAGTTCTGAGCTCGCCGGGGGCAGAGCTTGAAAGCACAGCCCTTGTGGACCATCAGCGAGCTAATGATCTGGGTGGTCACCTAAGAGTGGTTGGCAGGGTCGTTGACCTCGTTTCACTTTCGGTGCTTTCCTTTTGTCTGCTGGGTTACATGGTGATGAGTCACCAGGTCTTGTGAGATGGTGTGAACAGGCGGTTGCTCATTAGCACGCTAATAGTCCACATGGGCTATATTTTCAAGCTCTTCTGGAGAGGAGGCGAAACATCTTCAAGGAAACAAGTCCAGCTGCACGCAGATATCTTTAACTTTGGATAACTATGACCTGGATGAATGAGAACCAACACAGACAATAAAAAAATGTGAGTGGACAATAAAAACCTTGGGTAAGAAAACAGAACAGAGATGTTTAATAAAATCTTTAGAAGCTGCAGAGCCATCATTAGCATTACCAAGTTATGCTAACTTACCGGCTAGCTTTTCACAAACTACTACTGCAAACACATCAACACTTTGATCAGCTTAAACCTCAAACAACCAGACATGTGGTCGTAATTGGGCAAATCACATGTACATAATACTGTAGGCGAAGGTGTTAGGTGAAACAAACATCTGTTTTTTTCCTATCTTTGCTGCCATGACAAAACAAGACAGGCTAAAAAGTGAAAATGCTAATATAATCATAAAATCTAAAATAAAATAAATGGGTGTCTATATGCATCTCTGCGAGTGGTGAATAAGGCATTAAATTAAGGTAGGTTAGTAAAATTTGAGTTTTTAAATGATTTTAAGTGGCATTTGAGTTAATTAGCTTGATTTGGCATATTTTTACATCAACTGCCTTATTCTTACATAAACTTGACAGTAACAGCTTCCGCTTTGATGTGCACAACATCTCACTCTGCTTCAGCCATAAATGTGTCACCCCCCCCCACACACACACACACACACACCACCAGCATTTGCTGTTGAGACTAACGCAGAGTGACCTGTGTGTTTAGAAACTGTTATTTATTTTGTGATAAAGAGGCCAGGCTGTGTAGAGTGGCACCAAATCTCATTAAGTAGCATTCAATCCCGTTACATAATCCAGCAGTGGAACAATGGCTGTGAACACAGGAGCAAAAGCTGTGGGTCACTTGAGTTGACCCTGGCATGTGTTAACAGAAAGCTGCAGAGAAGCATCAGATGGCCCTGAAGCAGACTGTGGATGTGCAGGCCAACAGACAGAAACACTGGGCTCTGCTGAACGGACCAAACCTGACGACATGCCTGTTTACAGAAGGCTTTACTTCTTCATTCTTCTGATTGTCTTTAAGAAAAGAGTATCTACTAAAATCAAAACCAGAAATAAAGTCATATGATCAACCTCTGGCACCTCAGGAAGTGCATTTATTGGGGACAATTCGCGACTGCCAACCTTGCAGGGACCAGCAGCTTTCATGAGTTCATGGGTTTATTTGGGTTCATTATGATGACGATGAAGATTAAGTGTGTGTATGTGTGTTCTTGTACTTGCTACATTCTAAGTACCATAATACTCATTCTACTAAGGAAGTAAGACATTTTTGGGAAGTGAGGACATTTTGGCTGATCCTCACAACTTCAAAGGCCTGTTTGAGGATTAAGACACGGTTTTAAAGTTGGGGTTAAAACTGGGTTTGGCTCAGGGTTTGGGTCAGGGTTTGGCTCAGGGTTAGGCTCAGCTGGTTAGTTGGGATGCTTAGGGGCTGGTAATATATTATGTCAATGAAAGTCCTCACAAAGATAGACGTGCATGAGGGTGTGTGTTTGTGTACTCACGCCCTGGTCTTGGGGAAGCCCATGGACAGCAGCACGTCCAAAGTGGACCCATGTTTGATGGTGCTCGGCCGGCTTTGGCGCTGCCTCCGCGGAGTCACTTTGGCATACAGGTCCTCTTTGGCGGCCATGACTCAGTGCTCCATCGGTACGTCAGGTCCTGGGCTCCTCCGGTCTATCATTTAGTTATTAAAGAGAGAAAGAGGTGCAGAATGGAAGCGGTGCCCCGTCTTTACTCGTGTTTAGCGGAAGCTCGCAGTAAACGCTGAGCCATCCGGGGAAAGGCGCATCTTCCTGGCTTCTGACGGCTCGAACGTGAAGCCATCAGCGGGGAAGTCAGCCGTGGAGCGTCATTCTTGCTCTCAGCCGGGCCCAGACTCGCCGTCTCTGACCGAGGTGGATACGTCTGGTTCCTGCTCGCCCTTCGCATCCGGTCAGGCTGAATGAAGAAAATTCTGATGGGACTCTCGAAGCCTACTTTCGGTGCGTACTCAATGAATGGGTCTACTCCTGACTGCGGGGTGGAAAGCGCCAGCAGCCCGCTTCAGTTAAAGGGACAGTGCATCTCCCGTGAGGCGAACGCAACGCAGAAGTGTGTGGTTTAAAGCGCAGCAACGCGTACTTTTCTCCCTCCTGCGCGATGCTGTTGTGACAGAAAAGAGAGCTGAAAATGTTTGGTGGAAAGTGGCGAGGTGGAGCTTCTGCGGGGGAAAAAGTTGGTCACACTTCCTGTCTGAGAAAATGGGCGTCAACATCCCGCGCATGCGCAGTGTGCCAGGAGGTCAGCACGCTGTCAGTTGCCACAGTAACGTAGTCGGGATTAAAAAAAAAAAACTTTATTGTTCCATTTGATTTTAAACTTTGTATGATGTAAGCAACCATATAGCACATACTTCGTCATGTCACACACACTTTAAAGGAATAAAACGTTTAAAAAAATAGCAACAAAATTATATTATCCGTGAGCTATTAATTAATAACATTTAAAGTTTAAATATCTTGAAGTGCTAACATCTAAATATACATAGTCTACAAAAAATATTTACAGAAGCAGTTATGATCAGCTCCTTTTGAGACCGATCCTAGCTCCCTCCATGGTCCAAATTGCACTTCTGCTTCATACCAATTTCAATTCTTTTTTTAATTTAGAATTTACAGTTCTATTTTTCTTAATAAAAATGGTCAACAAACACTTTCTAAATTGTTATATGTTAATGAACATATAAATATAGACAAACCTGGATATTCTTTTCTGGGTTGTAAACATGAAAGGAATCTTATATAAATTACATTTTATTAACAAAAAAGACAAATATCAGCCGACGTTAAAATTCCAACAAGGTTCGGACAATATAGAAGCTTACTCTCAATATTGACGCTGATAGATTCTATTAAATGTGTTACTGAAAACATGTCACGGTTGTCCTCAAGTAGGTTTGGAAACATTTAAATATACAAGTTTGTTATTTCATATAACAAAAAAAATTCAATACATATTAGAAAAGAATACTATAAAGCAAAACCTATTAAAAAAACAAGAATCGGGGCATTTAGGTGTTATATTCTGACTCTGCAATGCTTCAGTTCACACTGGCCACTTCAAGTGAATGACATAAAAGCAATAAAACTTTGGATTAACTGTACAATCTTCTTTTAAAATGACTGGTGATCTCTGTAGTCTGCTGGATTATTTTTATAAGTTTGCTGTTATAGAAGCACAAAAGCAGTTGATGCACACACAGACACAAGCCAAACTTGTCAGCACTGACAATTCACTTAAACCTACAACCATGATAAATTCCACTGCTGGGCTCTAAAAAAAAGTTCATCTAGTCTTGGTACCAGCTGATGCATCTAAGATATTGTTTTAACCCCATTAGGTCCAGTTTAAACAATCACACTGGTCTACAAAAGTAGAAACTTCATAAAGGGTAAAAACTTGATTAAATTTTCATTTATATCCACTGTTGAAGCACTGGTCCTGATGTGATGGGTTTCCTGCAGACTATACCACAAATGATGACTTCTGTTTGAAATCCCCCTTAGAAAGGACCAAAGAACACCTGTAAATATCTTTTTTTCAGCTCAAAAGTTAAAAATTTGACAAGAGAAAGGCTTACATCTGCGTCTTCATCACCGTACAATGATGGTGGCTGGTAGACAACATTGGGTCTGGGTTTGCTGCAGAGAGAGAGAGAGGGAGAGAGAGAGAGAGAGAGAGAGAGAGAGAGAGAGAGAGAGAGAGAGAGAGAGAAAGAACAGACCATTTTATGTTATGCAAGATTGTATCAATCTAGTCTCTGGATAATCTATGGAAATCCTGTACCAGGCCAAGAAAAGGAAATCCTCTTACCTTTCAGTCTTCTCTGTAAACGGACAAAATGAAAATCTTGTCAGTAAAATCACTGACTTTCAAAACAACAAACATTCAGCTGCTAACAATAACACTGTTCAATCCCTCATCTCTAAAATTTATTTACACAGTTCTTATAGCAGCTTTACTTTACGACAACCAGTTTCTATGATTACCTGTCAAATTAATAACATTCAAGCTAAGAAAGAAAACTCACTGGGCAGGTATCCTTTCTTGTTGGCATACCAAATGCCAAATCCCAAAAGGGCGAGCAGCAGCAGAGCCACAATTACACCAGCAACAATGCCGCCAGTGTTGATCTCACCTGAAGAAACATAGCAGAAAAGTTAGGCCAAATTGAACCACTTGTTGGTTCATTTTCAACGGTGGCGCAGAGGAGCACTTACGGACTTCCATTTTAACAGCTCTGCAGCGCTGAGCGGGACCGGCCTTATTCGTAGCCTCGCAGTAGTACTCTCCTGAGTCCGACTTGGACACTTTGTTGTAAACCTGAGAGAAAAGACACCTTTAAATCTTCCAGTGGTGTGATACTCTCCCACTGATAAATGTGCTGGAACTCGTGACGAACCAGACTGCCAATATTCGTGTTCAGACTGTAGGTGGCGTTCTGGTAGCCGGAGATCGTTCTGGGGTCAAATGGAAGAGGGACGCCGTTTTTGTACCACTTGTAAGTGGGCGGAGGTGAGCCATCAGCATCACGGCAGCCCAGGGAGGCTATTTTGCCCGTCGTAACCGAAGATGGAATTTTACACACAGGTGGAGATGGAGGGACTGCGTGACATAATGTTCAGATTTCAGCAGATTGAGAGAATAGGGAGTTTCTCTAAAGTAACAATTATGAAGGCTTCTGACAGTTGTTTAATCTGGCGAATACTGTTAGAATACTATAAACAAGAGTTGTGAGAATGTAATAAAGGAAGATTCTTACCCAGAACTGTCAGTCTAACTCTGACTTCACCAAACTGGTCGTTTCCAGAGACCTCACAGTCAAACACTCCGTTATCTTTACGGGTCACTTTGGATAATCTCAGATTACTGCCGTACATCGTCAATCTGCTGGAATATGTCTCTGAGAGAAAAAAAAACAAAACGTATTGATTACAAAGATCTGCAAACAACCACAAAAATTCTCCCAAGTCTACTCACGTGTTGGTTTGCCATCGTAAACCACATAAACTTGTGATCCCTGCATGTCCTTAAACTTCCACTCAACTCTGGCATCTGTACCAAAGTCAGCGGAATGCTGGCAGGTGATATCAGTCCCTAAAATCACAGAATCCATCAGCAGTGGACACTTTAATTCTGCACCATTTTACAAGCATAAATGTCACAGATGCATTGGAAAAATCCTTTTTGTTTTCCCGCCAGTGTTGTCATTGTGTAATGACACATTAAAGACGCAACTCTAAAAATAACAGATTCTCTTATTTTCATTTTTTTATTCTCACCTTCATTCTCCCTAACTTCCACCTCTTTATTGTTGCTAGTGACTGAAAAGCCACATACACCTAAACAAAGAGACAAGAATTGAACAGTTATGTCATCATTAAAAACACTTTTATATTTATACTCTGCAGAGATTTAACAAAAGTCACTGATCTAAGAAAAAGCACCGCAGATAAACAACACCAAGGGTGCAGAGTAGTGAATGCAGCAGGCCATGTTTTCCACATAACAGAGATTAGCCAGACATTCTTCAGCATTGGACTCAAAAGCTGCAGAGTCAGAATCTCACTTCCTGTAAGTACTGCTGTAACTGATGTGTGTTCGTCACTTCAGATGTCTCTGAGGCTGCAGCAAAGTCTAAAGCCAAAAAGTGTTGAGAAATTATTAGCCGATTCATGGATTAATTAACTAACTAGTAACCCATTTCGCTTGTATCCTTATTTGGACATCTGGATAATAATTATGACAATTTTGCTGACAATCTAGCAACTTTTCCATCAGTGAACAGTTTGCTATCCCCATAAACACCATGGTTAATTTCAGTTTTCATATTAGAAACAAATATTTAATAATTTGAAGAAAAAAAAAGTGCTCTTGAAATGATGGAATGGAAAAACACCGAGTTATTACGATGGACACCATTTATAGGCAGATTCTGAGTTAAATATACTCTGCTTTAGAGCACATACTGCCACCTACTGGGTAACAGTAGTAATTCAACAAAAAATAAAACTCAAGATGGCTGACGGGAAACTGAGTAGCAGAGATATTTTTAAATCTCAGCAGTTTAAAAATGCTAACATCAATTAATATTCAAAGAGTTGACAATTTCCAAGCTTGCATTCTGCATTGAGGGATGATTTGTCAATAATTTTAAAGTGGAAAATATGGGAGATATATTTTCCCAATTACATCAGAGAGATGATTTTGTGCTTTACTATTCTACAGCAAATGGGTGATAAAGAACAGAGTGATAAGGAAGGAGAAAAAGAAAGCAGGGAGAGTCAAATGAACATAGTTAAGACAATTAATGAACAGTGTGGGTTTTTTTTAAAGCAGCAAAAGCCCTGAGAAAACTAATTGATCATTTTATTTTTGCACGGTTGTTCGGGTTAAAAGCGTGAGTTCCCATCAACCATACAAGCGTTTACAGTGGCAATTTATTACAATCCTTTGAGAACAAATATGGAATAAGACACCAGCTGTCGCAATGTTAAACCTTCAGGGTGTGGAACTACAGGGGAAAAATGGTTGCGCATTCCACACTGCGAAACTAGAAGGCTTCCGGTGATACTGTTAACAATGAAACCGTCTGTTCAGGAGCCATCGTGTTGTTTCTGAAGTGGCATCTGGTAGGAAAAACCACGAGTACACACACCGTCTTCTACAACTGATCAAACGCCGACTTGACCTTAGGCGACTGGTTTGGCAAGTATCATTCTGACCCTTTAAACACAGCAACAGAGGCACACAAGTCAACCATTAACTGTCCGCAAACTGAGCCCTTCACTGTCCACTTTAACCCCTGTCCATTCTACCTGCGCTACAGTTGCTCAGTTAGATTTCTGACACCCTACTGCTGCGTCTCACAGGTGATGACAGCCGAGATGAAGGAGCACAGACGCAGTTGTGTTTCAGCGCAGAGACAAATCTCAAGTGTAAACCAAAACCAGAGCAAAGCTCGCATTCTTTATTTACATACTTTGTGAGTTTCGGGGCTGAGGTAATAAAGTGTTAAGAGAGCCACGACACATTCCACTGAATGCTAAATAGTGAATGTAAATAATGTGTTTATAAGAGTGTTTCCTACAGACTCAAACACACTGGTCTGAGTATAGAAACATTTAGTGAGATTAGAATTCCCTGTTTGAATTGTGTTCTAGTTGTTGATAACCAGAATTAATAAATGTCTGATGTCTTCACAGTTTAATTCTGGACATTAAATAATTTAGGCCGCTTCATCTCATCTACTGTACTGAAAATAAGATGAACACCCTCCTTTCAGCTATGCACGCAGTAACAACATACACCCTGACTACTAATTAACCGTGAGTGATACTTGCTTATCTGCCTGAAGTCATCAGATAAACTGTCCAACAACTGACCTCTGATTTGACGATCTAGATGTATTCAATTATCAAATAAATTGAGGAAGTAGATCACAGAGTGACCCAGGACAGACGATGCTGTCAAAAACAAATTTCCTCACTTTCACCAAAAGTTTGCCTTGAAACAATAATAGGAAAGTGTGTTTTTAAGTCGTCTGTGTGGTCTGTTTTGCATACTAATTGAAGTAATGCATCAAACTGGGACAGATATTAACAAAAACATGGATATTTGAAGTCCATATCTGCTCCACTCTTAGCATCCATGCCTGAAGCAGACTGGTCAAAGATGACCTGTTATACCTGTTAGATACCAGAAGGAGAAAGAACCAAACAAAGATATCACTTTTAAATCTATGGTGAATTATAAGACACTCCATTCATCAGTAAACAGTTTTAAAACACGCAACACTTGGTGTTCTTCCCTCTCTCTCTCTCTCTCTCTCTCTCTCTCTTTATTTTTTTTTTTTAATAAAAGGGTGTTTTTGCTGTACCGAGACAACAGGTCAAAGCTGGGCCCAGTTTGCCACTTCGTTAATTAGTAAAACCACATGCTCAAACTTTAAAAGGGTTAAATATCTACAGTGGATGTTGATTTTTAACATATTATTTTAATAGTACCTGTAGACTTCCAGAACCTTCAAACCTGTAGAGTGACTCACCTGTGGCCGAGAGCAGGAAGAAAGCCGCCGAAACCAACACTCTGGCAGACATGTCGACCAGCGCAGCTCGGTGTTACACAATGGAGGTTCTCAAAATCACACCAAATATTAATCAGGGTCCCAAAGTTGCTCTGTGGCGTCGAATAAAGGACATAAATGTTTAAATCCCCAACTCCCGAACCTCTTCGCAAACGTTTGTGCCCCAGCTCACCTGCGCAGTCCGCCCAGGTGACAACGCGCCGTCTCGCTTCCGGTAACAGGATCCTCTGAGAGGCTGGAAAAACCGGCTGCGCTGAAGATACAAAGCAGGTTTATCCTTCACTTCACTGCGTCAGCAGGAGAGAATGCAGCACGGAAGCGAAAGTCACTTTAAAGAAGATTTTATTTCGGTGCAGGGCCTGGAATTCCTGTTTAAAGTTCAAGCTGGTTCTGAGATCCATCGACCCCATTTCTTCTCGTCCAGCGCACGTCGTGTTTTTAGTTTATCTCCTTATTTACATCTTTATTCCCGACAAAACAAAACAGTAAATGTAGATGACAGATAATTGACGCCAATCTGGTGAGGTTTTTTTTTTTTTTCATATTATTTTTTTATTTAAAGTGGCTTGTGGCCAAGATTGAGTGTCTTCATACCTGTGAATTTTCTATGCAGTAATTTCAAGCTTAATATGTTATCACTGCAAGGTTACAAAAGAGAACTTATATCCTGTTTTGGATAACAGTAATAATTTAATTTAAATTCTAGCAGCAATGATGTTAGATAACTATATTTTAATGTATAATAATAATAATAGTAATTTAATAATAACGATAACAATGATACTACTACTACTACTACTACTACTACTACTACTACTAGTAATAATAATAATAATAATAATAATAATAATAATAATAATAATAATAATAATAATAATAAACGTATGTTTGTACTCAATGCTGCCATCTACAGGACGTGAATAGAACTTGCTTTTAAACGTTTTATTTGAATATTTTTTCCAATGTATTTGAAGAAATGTACCTTACAACCTCTATTCAGTTACACGTACATAAACAAAAATCTTAAAGGCTATAGAAATACATTTAAATGTAATAAAAAAAAGAAGAAGAATAGCCATTCAGAGACATTCTGTCTTTGTGACATGACTCAGCTAATGATGGATCAGCTGTTAGTGTACTGAAAATGTAAAATAGTAAAATGAGTATGGTTGAAGGCTTCTTTTTTTTCCAAAGTAGAACAGATCCTACATTCCTCCTACCCTTCCTGCCTGTTTTGCATAGAAAAACATCTACAGCTAGAGTGCATTCTATCTGTACTCATCATCTGGCTCTTTGTTCCTTCTATCTTATTATTAAAGAACCAGTTTACCTCAAACTGGATATTCACCTTGTGTTTCTGCCATGACTATTCTGATGTGACATGCTCTGGATGTAAACTTTATGAGCCTCTAGTGCAACATGTCTTTTGGCAGACTTCTCTACAGTTAAACTGTCCCTTTAAGCTCAGGTTCAACTGTTTTCATTGTACTGAATGAAACCAATTAGTATTCAGCAGATATGAAATATTGCAGAATATAGATATTTATGCTTTAGCACTACACTTTCATGCATGTTGCTTATCTATTAGATATATCAGTCAGAAACAGCAGTTCTGCTGTACATTTCAGCAGCTGCTCAGAGAGTACTGTAGGCTGTCAAGTATATCTGTGTGTAATTGCAGTTAAATATGCAGAGTAAGCGGGTTTATAATGTAGCAGATATATGATGTATATACTGCACATTTGGATCAGCTCCACTGTCGCTGTGCACACACACATCAGGATTCCAGCAGCAGTCGATTATGGTTGCAGTTTTAATGTGTGCTGCAGCTTTGGCACCACGATCACAGTTAGTGACTTTCCAGCAGCACACCAAGAATCATCAAGGTCAGCAGCAGGCCGCTGCAGCTCTGTAACAGGACGCTCCAGGCCGAGCAGGGAAGGAGGAGCTCTGCAATCAGAGAAATACAGCAGCTGGAGGAATAAAAGGATGTGCACATGCTGGTAGACAACTGACAGAGAGACTGACAAGGCCAACTTACTTTTCTCCACCACTGAGGTCTTTGACGCTGTGCTCGAGTCGGCATATTTGATGTTGCAGGTGAAGTTGGACTTCCCGTTGGGCAGATTTCTGAACAGCAGCCGGCAGATGTTGCCAGGGAAGAGGCGCACCTTGGCACGATTCTTAAAGGGGGCGTGCTGCTCCTCATCTGGGTCCGTGGTATCGAAGAGTCGTTTGCCATTTGTGTATTTGCAAAATGGTTCCGGCGAATCTGGAGGGAGTGCATATTTGCAATCCATGCGGAGGTGGTGCTCATCAATGGAGCAGTAGTTCAGCTGAATCACCTTCTGGGCTGATGCAAAGCCTGTGTGTGTGTGTTTGTGTGTGTGTGTATGTGTGTTTGTGTGGTGTCAAAGAGTGGAATGAGGAGGGTCACTGAAAAACACACTCCCAGTGACAGGGGGGGAAAACATGGGAATGTTAAAAAAGAAAGGATAAACAATCTTACCAAAAAGTAAGACAGTTGTGAGAAAGAGCATTTTCCTAAGGTTCCTGAAAACAAGGGCAGATGCGGCGTGAGACAGTAGAGGTAAACAGAGGGCCTGAGAGCCCGCTCGACACGAGCCAGATTCAGATCAAATACAGCTGACTGTGCGATGAAGAGCGGGTTCAGATGTCTGAGCGAGGAGCAGCACTTTCAGCACAAACACACAGGGGCGACTTCAGGAGAGTCCTGATACTGTCACAGACACAACGTCACTGCGAGAAGCTGCAGAGATGATCTGCAAACTTCACTGGTGGAGGGCCAACGGTGACACATTTCAGGTCTTCGCCCTTCTCCAGAGCGCTGGCTGATGCCCTGCTCAATGTTGTTAAAAATGGTAATGTAGTTAAAAAGCAATTCTGCTCTCTTTCTTTTGGCCTTACTTTCACATAAATTTAAAGATCATCTTTTGCACTAATTTTAACATCACATTTAAAGAAAAGCATTTGGGGTGCAGCACAACTCTATATTTCTGGCAAAGATCCAACAAAGAAGAGGATGTGAATGGTTCTCACCTTGTCTGATGCAGTTTGAGCTCTCCTCGGTGCTCTGCAGTGCGAGATACAGTAGAGGTCGGATGACAGAAAGAACCAGGGGAGAGCTAGAGGAAGTGAGGGAGGGAGAGGAAGAAGGAGGGGAGGGGGAGAGAAAGTGAGAGAAGGAGAGAGCAAATGCTGCTCCACTGGACTTTCAGGACCTCTATTGCATAATAGTGCTTATTTTCAAGGGATTTCCTTGGAGAATGAATATGGCACAACTGTTCAATGTATGAAATAAATATAAACACACTGTTTTCATCATCTCTTACAATCACACATCAGTCTTTTGGCAAAACTGAGGACATAAAATGCATGAAATGTAGTCAAGTGGTTAAAGTACATGGAAAGACAGAGTAAGGATAATTTTGACTACACAGGTTTAATTTTTTTTAAACTGTGAAAATTTGTAGTGAAATGTCAAAATATGAAACCTAGATATTTGGAAGTGGATAACTACGGAAAGGAAAAACATTAGCAGACATGGATCCATTTCAAATAGCTGATTAGCCAATTATAGCTGTTTTGTCCAGAAAATATACCTGATGACAGAGAATAAAATACAAAAAGAGTGATACACTACACTATACACTGATCACTAAAAGAAAGCATGATGAGTTGTGGCCTGAGTCTTCCAGGCTGTATCCTCTCTACACCACTGCTCATCCACTCTCACCCACCATCAAGGTCATTTTTGGGCCTTAGCTGAATAATCAGAGCAAGGGAGTCTCCCAGGACACTGACAGGAGTGTCAGCCATGCAGCTTTCTGGAACATACAAGCCACAGTCGATGATAAAATCAGACCACAGCGCATGCCATCCTGCATTTACATTACATATTGACAAAAATGTTTAATCACATCAGACCATCAGCTGCTGCATGACCTCTGTTGCTCACTCATGAATGAGCTCCGTTGTTCATTCACTGCAGATGGAGCATCTCCTGATCCCCCTCAATGGCGTATCCTGAATGTGACTCTACAGTGAACACTGTGATGTCATTTTAAGTACTGCATATCTAAAAAGGCTGATGTCACCTCTAACAAATAAATGTTCAATTTAGTGCGTTCTTAGATTTAATTTGAAATATACGCCATGTTACGTGATATTTTAATCAGCTTTATAGTGTCTTTACCGTGAGTCATCATAAAGGGGAAAATGCTGTTTTTGAACCAGTTTTGGTTTGTATTTTCCTTTTTGTACGCTAGGTGTCGCCAAACCTCCAGCTGCTGTGTTAATCTACTCGGTTGTACCAGTGTTCTTCAGCACCAAACCCCAAAACACTAAACTCTTTTGAAATAACGAATCTTGCTGCACATACAACAACAGTGGATATTTTGGTGCTAGCTGGATAAGGAAAAGGTACGTGGTCGCCTTTTGATTAAAAATTATTTGGGAATGATATTAATAATTAATATCCAAATGTAACATTTTAGACCATTTGCTTCTCATTGATCCTGATTTTCAGATTTTCAACATAGTTAAACATTTCTCCCCATGCATTCACATTACCATGTTCTGGGGTTGAGTTGCATGAGTCACATATTGGCAGCCAAATGAGAAAGTATAGCTGTGGAATACCTTTGAAATGGCTGTTCTGTTAAGTTTGCTATATTTTGGTATTTCACTGCCTGTGAAATGAACTTTTCAGTATTGATGATGATTAAAAGTTACCCAAGATCAACAGCGAAAGATGAAGGAGACAGTAAGCTGGGTGCTTTGAGATATGCTTTCTATGAGTCTGCATGATTGCATTCTGTAATATTTCATGGGTTTGAGATATTTATCTATCTGAGATTTCACAAATTAAAAGACTTTAATCTCATACTTGTTTCATTGAAACCCTTTTTAATGCAGGTCTTCATGTGTGGCTACACTGCAGTCACCGCCTGTCTAAAATAAATGAGTAACCAAGAATGACAATCTGAGCCAGAGCAATTTGCAACCTTAACAAAGACAAGCTTGCGTGCCGCCCCTGTGTGAGCAATGGTCTCACTCCGGCCACCCCTGTGAAAATGCTCTGGCTCCGCCACTGCGTGTGAAGGCGTGAGATGCGGAGGTCCTGAAGAGAGGGAGCTGCTGTGGGTGCGCCAGTCTGTGACCCGGAGCCTCCGGACATTCTCCGACCATCAGGTAAGAGCTGCCGCCTGTTTCCCATTGGTGTCTCTCATCAAAACTGCATGCAGCGAAGACAGGACAGGCGCCCGGCCCAGTGCAGCAGTTGTTCTGCGGCGCAGAGCCTCTGCATGGGCGTAGCCGCTGCAGCGCCGAGGCTCTGCAGCGGCTACGCCAAATTCTCAAGTTCAGAATCTGTCATGTGGTGCAGAGTGGACATTTGCGACAGGCTGTTCTCCCAGCGCTATCGAGGCATCATAGAAGTAATTTCCATCATTAAAGTATGTAGCCACACTGATGCTAATGTGTATATATTTTTGTCATTGCACATCCCTTGTATCCAACTACTTTTCACAATGCATCATGGGATACATTGGGTCTGCTGAAAAGGGTATAACGATCCATAGCATTTGCACCGCCCCACAAAATAGTAAACTCCATATTTAGTGCACTATTTAGGAAATAGGGAGTGATTTAAGAAACTGCCTGTTTAGTGAGCAGGGATTAGTGGAGGAGTGGGGTTTGATACAGCACATTTAACAAGTCTTGCACAAGTAAGGCAGCATACAGATCTGGGGGGAAAAAAATCAGAGATAAAATACTAAACAGGTTAAAATCTATCACATCATGACAAGATAAGCTGAAGGGGGGGTAGTCAGAAACAGACACCAAGGCTGTTAACAGAAGATGGGCAGTTTGATGTGAGGGGCCCCAGAAAACCAGCAGAATAATGATCTCTGTCTTATTTTTAAAATTCCCAACCAAGTCTTAATATTCCTGTTACAAGATGGCAGAGACTGCAGAGTCCTCAGTCTAATTTCAGAGGAAGGTACATTTGCACATCATCAGCAAAATGTTCCAGACATGAGAGGTTCTGGTGATCGACGGATCCAGGCTGAAACTTTAGACGCAGTTGTGGCTTCAGCTCACCTTCAGACAGAGAGATCTGCTCACACCTGGGCCTACATGTCCATCTGTCTCATGTTGACCTAAATTGAACTCTTTCAGCTCTGCTGAGGATTTGTCATCTCTGTTGCCATGGAGCTGCACCTTTTCACCACGGTCTGCCTCATCTTTGGCAGCATACTGATGACGCACCAGACCCACAGTATGTGAATCCTATTTCCCAGTTTATTTATTGAGTTTGTTATCTGTCAGTCTTGAATTTAAACAGAAATATATCTGAAAACTGGGGTGACAATGATTTGTCCTTATGTCTCTTGCAGTGAATTCAGTGACCACTTTTTTGTTCCCTCCACGGGGGCCTCAGATGTTTCCATGTCTGACATACCTGGAGCGAAACGTCAGGGTGGACTGTGAGTTCCCAGCCACCGGCTCAAGCCCTGGCCCCTACTGCGAGTATCGGCAGGACAGCCGCCTGGTGGGCAGCACCGTCCCCAACGCCGTCACTTACGTGTCCACAGATGACCGTAGGAGGAGCAACGTCAGCCTGGTGGCTCCAAATCTGTGCCGCCTCACCTGGGCCACGCTTGCCGATGAGAAGCCCTTCACCTACACCTGCAGGGTTTACCAGGGCACCGACTTTAAGGAGAACAGCATGGCCGTCCATCACAGTGAGGACTTTATTTTGTCCATCAAACACCAGCAAAAACCATCTAAATACACTTTGCTTTTATTGCAGGGCTCCTTCCAATCTGCTCTGCAATCAGTGTGATGGCCAAATCAGCACCGTGGCTGATATCTCTGCTGATGTCACTTCCTGTGGCCATGGGTCTGCTCTGTCCGTGAAAACGCACAACCACGCTAATGGAGCATCGATTTGATTGAACTGTTTCACAAGGACGGCTGTTTGGCTCTGATGATTTGATTTTCTGTCAGGTTATTTTACAAAGGTCAAAACTTTAAAAAAAGACAAGATATTAATTTACAAATACGATACATATGTAAGTAACCATTTCAGTAGGAAAAAAGTTATATGCTGATTTTCTGATGCTTCTATTTTTAAAGAGAGGATTTTTATTGCACCATATTGCTGTTGTGAACACATCATTTTCACCTAGTCATTAAAAGAGGAAACATATTCAATTATAACGCGACATCACACCTCAGTTACACACAGAATGTATTCTGGGTAATCAATTGATAGTAGGATAAGTAGAGTAATGCCTAAACACTGCCTTTCCTGCCTGCTATTGCTAATGCAAATGCTAGTCTGACCCATTTATCACTCAAAATGAATATATCTGGACCTCACATATAATAAATATATTATATGCTATAATAAAATCATCTGTGATTACATAGTTACTCTTCCTGCCTCTAAAACTTTAATATTGTCTGTTTCACTGTATGAAGCCACATTTCTTTTTCTGATTTCCATACCTTATTCAGCATAATAATTTGTACCTACATTTAAATTTATGCTCATTTTTAACTTCTATGATGTTTGTTTTCTCTCTTTTATTCCACCACCCAAAGTTTATTAAAATGGAAGAGTATAAATTGAATAAATAAAGGCCTACAACATCAAAAGGGTCCCTGTTTAGTCTGTATTGTTTTTTACTGAAAAAAAAAATGCTTTAATTAAAATCAAAAAGTACTGTTTACGGTTCTTTACGTGTGCTTCTAGAATGTATCCTAAAGAGGGCGCTATTTAACCAGTCAGCCAGTCCCTCAGTACGTAGATCTATTGTAGAATTTCCTTTTGTATTAGGATGTAAAATGTGGGCAAAAAAAAGCAATGGCTATGAGATATTAAATTTTAAATATTCTGTGTGTTTACTTCAATCAGTCATCACTTTATTTATAAAGTAAAAGTTACTCTTTTCCCTTTTACGCTCTATAATTATGCTTTTCTAAGGGTTTTACAGATACAAAGAGCAAGCACCAGTGGAAAGGAAAAGCTCCCATTTCACAGAAACCAGCCTTATAAAGTACAAAGGAGGGGGAGAAGATATACTGGGGCGGGAGAAGGACAACACACACACACGAAAGACTACAGGAGACAAGGGGTAGTTAATATCATATAACAATAACTTAGACATGTGAAGAGGCCTTATTTTCCTCTGCATGACTTTTCACCTACAGCATAGTTACATTTGAGCATTTCTAATTAAACTAATGTAGATTTGTCCTGTGCATCTCATGACTTCACACATTAGTGACATAAATGTACAGCAGTGTTTTCAGTCTTCTCCAAATTGTGTTTATTATGAGACTTACAGTTCTTGTTCTATTCCCCATTAATTGATTATCTGTCTTTTTAGCAGTTTCATTTTCAATTTGTAACTATTTCAAAAGAAAATGGATTTGGGTTCCATCAATATTGAAATAATTTTAACCAAACCCATATTTATGATTCGACCCCTGTGGGACGCCACAATTATAGTTTTCCTCTTTTTAATGTTAATTCCTCTATACAGTTTAATTGTTGTCTCGGGTTGATTTGAACCCATCGTGACTATCATTTTCAAGTAAGCTATTGGTTGTTTTTGTTTTGGTTTTGGTTTTTTTAAACCTGCTGAGACCTGAACTTTTCTATATGTACATAGTATATGTCCTCAGGACGCAGGGCCTCAGGAGGTGAAGCTGGTCAGATGATGAAGACTGTGAATCAGGGAACACAGTTTCCGAGAAAGAGAAAACAACCATCGCTGACGTACTGTCTCACATCAGCAAACAGAAAAATAGGCTGCACTTATCTGTTATAACTGTTGTTGTGTGTAAATGTGTTTGTGAGTGTATTTTTAATTTTTAAAGCTGTGTTGAAGACAAATTCCTTATTTTACCGAAGACCAGATAAAAAAGCTTTTATATATATCCATCTATCTATCTATCAAGAAAATGTTTTTTCAGCATCCAAAATCATAAATGTCACATTTGAATTATGATGTGGTTAAAAAGTGTAGGTGCGATCTGACTTGATTTGTAATTGCTGAGGGACAGGGCAAAGGAGATATAAGAATAAAACACAAAGCAGAATCAAAACAAGAAAAATGTTGTGGCTGTTGATGTCGCTTCCTGTCATTATAAGCAGATCAGAGGAGACGGTACAAATATTGTCTGCGTGGAAATTACAGAGACTGTATTCAAAGGAACATTAGCACCAATTATGTGGATTGTATGGCTCCGCAAAGAACTTTAAATTGTGATGTACGTAAATGTCTGCTGAGCCTTATATGATACATAATGAACAGTAATAACAACAATATCAACAACCATAATGAGATTGTGATAAATTGTTGATGTTGCTGCAAAGAAACCAGACATGAACTGCATCACACAAATGTGAGAAGCAGTTCATAGGTAAAATGTTTGTAAAATGTCATGATTTCCGTATTCCGTATGATTTCAGCGTATTACTCCAAACTTTTGCTGCCTGAAAGTTTTAACCCCACTTTTCTCCCTCTCTCTGTCTGTCTCTCTCTCCTCAAAAATGATGGTTTTTGCCTTATGAAATGATGACACACAACAACTGTTTTATATTCGAGCATATGTTCAGTGGCTGTAACATCGCTGATGATCTCAGGTCGAGCCACACTGGTTAGCATCCGCACGTCCAGCCTGATTTCCTCCGCTTCCTGTTCAACAATCGTGTGCGGCTGATCAGCTGCTGCCAGTTTAATCTCATCATGAATTCATCTTCATCCAGGCCTCCATCTGAGAGCTGCAGAGAGGCCTTGCAGGTCTGACACTGGGTGTGCATGCACATATCGTCCTTTATATTAGCACAGCTCCAGTCAGCTAATTTCCTGGCTTTGTGCTTGAGCCTTAAATAAATTAGCCATTCCCCTGCTGCGCTGCCTCTGCAGGCCCCCGCTCCTGATCTGGAGAAAATATCAGTTAATGGTCGATATGGTTCAAGTTCTGCAGGAATAAGCTTCATCACTTCTGCTGCTTCATCAACAAGGAGCATAAACCAAGAACATTATTTATTGCCAAAAGCAGATAACCTTTGAGATTAAACACATTTAAACACATTAACACAGCATAGCTCTTCAGAATTTTTGCTTACAGTAACGGCACGTATCCATGCTTTTATTATTTTAACCTCACTCATAAACTGTCCTATAAGGTTTTTATTTTACAGCATGACAATCTATAAAATATTACTTTCCCAGCGTTGCCACAACCAGCTCTGCTCCTCTGTGCAGGTGAACCCTGATAGTATAAATTGCTCATTCAGGATAAGATATATATATATATCAATCTTCTTCTCTGTGCACAAAGTACAGTATTCTCTCTCTCTCTCTCTCTCTCTCTCTCTCTCTCTCTCTCTCTCTCTCTCTCTCTCTATATATATATATATATATATATATATATATATATATATATATATATATATATATATATATATTTATACACACACACAGTAAATACGTATATATACATATATGTATATTATGTGAAACCTGCAAATCATCTTCAGGTAATCACGTTGTGAATCCACCTTCTGCAGCTTCTTTTTCTGAAGTTCTCCATTTAATTGTGTAGGTGAGCACAGAGGAGGCGACTGACCCCGTTAGATTGATCCATTTCAGCCACTAAAAAAGCTTCTCCTGACTTATTTCATCAGCTCTGCAGGCAGAGATGTGACCGTCTGCGTGTTGGTGATGGTCCTCCGTGAAATCACCTCTTGGAGGACAGGCGTGGAGGAATCCACTTCACATTATTAACAATAAGACATCTAATCTTGGTTGGATAGACGTTGACACACACATATGGAATGTATTTGTCTTGTAAAAGCTCTGACCCGAAAACTGGGATTTTACTGTTTTAAAATGCTGCAATGAAAATAGACACAAAAACTGGGCTGCTTTTATCTGTTTAACTGCAAGTTGATGTTGTGGTTTATGCAATATAAAGGAGTTATACATGCAACAAAAATACCTGCATGTAAAAAAATGGGAAAAAAGACTGCATTAAACTTTTTAACACCTTTCTTATTTAGATCAGACAGCGTGTCAATATTTTTTTTTCTTCATTTAAATATCTTTTATAGTAAAGGTACATAAACCGAATACAATTTCTTTAAATTATAATTACAGTACATTAAGTACATCATTTCATTAAATGTATGGTGTATATTGAGCTCCTTTATTCTGATCATTAGTACACCTTAAAAACATTTAATTGTACACTTTATACACTATAATCTAAATCTCAAAGACACAAAATATTGTATCATAAAAAGGGCAGAAAACGAACTGCTCTGAGTAAACCCAAACAGCCATAATGACACACAGTTGTTACAAACAAAATTGAACTTTCCGAGGAAAAGAAAAATCCCTTCAACACTTCAGAGGTAAATATCTTGAGGTATGAGTGTTCAGATATTGAAAGTTAAAGAGGGAGTGAGACATGTAAACAGCCATTTTCAACAATCAGATGATGCAAACACGTGTGCAGTCGCTCAGAATGGACTCAATCAGGAATATCTGGATGATAACCAAACATTAATTAGAAGCTAATGAGGAGCAGGGCAATAGACTGCTGAACATTAGGTCTGCAATGATGCTTTTTATTTCTGCACATGGATATTTCAGCCCCATCTCTACAATCTATAGATTATACACCTTCATGGTGATTCAGGAATAATTAAATTAAATTTTTTTTGGAGGGGGGGGGGCACCTCTTAAAAACTTATTACATCTGCTGGAATCCCTCTTTAATGTTTCATTCATTAGCAGTTGTTTCCTAATTGATCACAGTTCCAGGTAACAGCTCACATTTTTTTGTTGCATACAATCATTCTTGTAAACTCTATATGAACAGACAACATTTGGGTCTCTGAGGACACACACACACTCACAGTGTGTGACCTGACTGGTTTGGAAATATAACAGAATACAAAACCCATGTGTAAAAAAAAAAAAAAAAAAAATCTATCCATTGTCCTTGCTACGTTGCATTGTACTTGTGTTTTGAAGGGCAACCTGGAGTTAAAGGCTGTTTAAAGTTTTACCCATTGAAGTTTCATGAGTTCAATGCATAATACAAAAAAAATCCAGCTTTATTTAAAAACATTACTAACACAATTTCCTTCATTTCTTTGCAGGTTTTTTTTTTATTTATTTATTTTTTCAATTGAATGTTCAAAAAGCAAAAGCTGAAGGATTTGTAGATTTAGGAATTAAACATGGCAATATTACATCATAAGCTGCATATACATTATTCACAGCAGGCACACAGTATAAAGCATGTTTACAAGCCAAGAAAACTGAAAGCCAAATGCAACTGATATGATTCAAATTAGGAGAAGAAGAAGAAAAAAACATTTTACTGTAAATGTGTAAGGAATTCATTTTTTTTTTTAGTTAGTTTGTAGAATTGGCTGACATTGGTGAGTGTTATGCCAATTGGTGTGCCATCCTCATATTTACACAATATGCCACTATGCAGATGACTCGTGTTTATGTCCATGGGCTGTGTTACTCAAAACCCATCTTTCTACAGAGTTAAGCTACATCTCCCCCCCAAAAAGCTCATTTGTGCTTAATTTACAGGCATACAGTAACGTGACATAACCATCACCACTTTTATATTTTAAGCACACCTCTTTGGCATGGATGACAAATCCAACAGGGGGCACTGCTATATTGATTATCAACATTGTACAAATTAGAACAGTAGACTTTTCAGTGGAGGGCATGTAGACATTTGCTACACAATATTGTGTCAGAATAGTAAAGTCTTCCTGGGTCATCCATGCTAAATTGAGCACTGACAATATTCATCAGGTACAGACTCTGACTGTATTAAATTCCATTTAAAATTTGGTGTCATTTGTTGACCCATCAGTGAACTAGGTGTCTACCTTTGCCCAAATTGTATCATAGATAATTGCCAAAACTAGTGCTAACTGCCAATTCAAAATGCAGATTGCATACTATGCTGACCTATAGCTCTTGATGGAGTTTTTGTGTGTGTCTCCATTGCAACAGGACGTTGATACTCATCTGGGCTGCTGCAAGCTTAGTCTTCTAAAGCATAAGGAAATGGTTAGTACTGGCACAGTCAAACTGAGAAAAAAAAAGAAAAAAGAAAAAATCAGGTGTTTCAACAAAATTACCATGCTTTGGTTTTCTTCAGGTATCCTTAAAGTCTATTTTTTATTCCAGCTTTTAGACAGACAGAAAAGTCAAGAACATTTTTATGGGGTTGAGGCCTTTACACAGTTTACTGACAAACACAGGACTATTGCTTGAGATGTGTCACATGACGTTTGCAGAATGATGATTTTCCTTTTATTTTTTTCACTCTCCAGTTTCCAGTCGTTGATGCTGAGAATAAAACCCTGCGTATGAGAATGCAAAATGTTCATCAATCAAACACACTGGGAACATTTTAGTTGTTAAATTTGACTCCCTCCAAAGCACCCATCAATCTCACCTGATGTTGTCCCTAGCTCGGCACCCAGCTGTGTGCAGTGGTCTTCACCCTCTGAGGAAACCCATGAGTTGCAGTCGAGGGGTCGAAATTAAAGTCCAGAGATCCACCATCCATGAAGGTCTCATAGAGGATGGTGTCCATGTCACATTCAAAGCCTTCGATGGACACGCTGTCCAGGTCGCTGGGCAGCCGCTCCTGATGGTGGCTGTGCGGATGAACTGAGTTCAGTTCTCTATAGCTGTAGCTTGAAGAAGCAGAATTTGCATGTGCTGGGAGTCCATGGGACAGTTGCACGCATGCCTTCAAGCTGGTCATTTGAGTAGGGGCCCCTGGAAGACTAGTCAGACTAGTCAAGGGAATTGTATTACAGGCCTTTAAATCATGTGTGGCTAAAGGACCTTGGCTATTTATAACATGCGGGTTTACATGAGGAACCGGGTGAGTCTGTGAAGGATTCATCATTTTTACTCCATTGTGACCCCCCGGATGACTCTGGCTGCTGTAAGCGGACAATGGGCGACCTCCCCTGCTAATTTCAGACACTTGCGAATCCATGGAGGGTCGCATGTCCCTGCTGGCGTCAGCATCTGAGGTCAGCAGCTCTTTGAGGAGACCAGCAGAACAAATGTATTGGTTCTCATAGGCTGTAAAGACAGGCTTGTTTCCATGGAGTGTTTGCGTATGAGCAAGAGACAAAGAGTTCATCCTCATGTGGCTGTACATGCATTTACGGTAGTCCTGCTGTGGGTGCAGGGTCAGGCCAGTGGAACAGTAGGGGCCTCTCTGAAGCATAGCAGCATTTGAGGAATGCAAGGAGTCAGAACCCAGCTGAGAGGGCTTAGGAGACGCCAGGTTCAAGTTATCCAGCAGACCCCCCATGACACTATCTGAGCCGTGTTGACCTAATGATCCAGCCACTTCAGACACACTGGGAAGAGTGGAAGATATCTTGGTCCCTGGGACTCCAGCATAGATCAAGTGGCCTTCAGACTCTCCCAGATCATCATGTTCAGACGAGAAAGGTGAATGACGGCCACTCAGAGTGCTGGCATCAGAGCTGGCCCGTGTTCTAAAGGAGCTCCACGCCTCAAAGTCTTCGTTACTGTGGGAGTTTGGACTACCAAGCCAGTTTGAGTACTGGGAACCAGGACTACTTGTTCTGCCCTCAACTGCTTCCTGAAGAGCCATCTAAGGGAAGTTAAAAACATTAAACACTGACAGGCAAATGCATTATCATATTTTGTCGTATTACTTTGTTGAAGGAGTGATTCTGAGAGTGAGCTGTCAGACGGTGTAAAGTGGGGGGCGTACCTTTTTCTTTGTAGCCCTCCCTCTGCTCCTGGCCAGCTTGCTGTTGTTGTCCATGGAGGCAGCTCTGCGGCGAGGTGACTTTCCGCTCTTTCCCCCTTCTGGATTCAGCATCCACCAAGAGCTTTTTCCTGTTCCTTCATTCTGGATGCGCACAAAGCGGCTGTGCAAGGACAGGTTGTGTCTGATGGAGTTCTGCGCAGGGGAAAAGTGAACCAGTGTAAAATAAAAGGGAATTATAGTCATTTAAAAGAAGACAGCATCAAATAAATTACCATTTTTACATAAATGACCCCAAACTATTTTGGCAAAACTGACGCATTGCCTACTTGCACAAATGTAAAGTCTTGTTGTGTGCAAAAATGGCGGTGTAAAAATAAGAAACCGTGAATTACCTGTGGTTGCTTTCTTGTGGGAATTAAATAAGATGGTATATTCCTGCAAGGGTCAATGTGTCTCGTTTTCCAAGTGAGTGGAGAAGAAGCTGGTATTTGAGCGTGATGTCAAAGCCAGCAAATTAACAGGAAATACGTCCATATCCTCTGTTAACAATATTATGTCTACTGAGCGTTTTTTCCACTCCATCCTCACATTCACTAGCAATGGACACTGGTTCTAGGTGTGAAATAAAAGATGCTTTGGCAGAATAGACTGCAAAAATGAGTTTAGATTTATTGTAGATGAGAGAGTGAGTTCTCAAAGGTCATTTAATGTCAAAATGATAAAGGTTTTTTGCATATATGTGAATTTTTTAAAAATCTACTTCAAATGATGACAGAGATTCATATTTCCTGACTTTCTTTACACAGTCCTGGGTGGTCACCTTTTCCACTAGCGAGCATAATCACACAGTATGCTTCCTGTGATTTCAGCCACGTTTTATCTGTGCAGTTCTATTCTACATTCCCCTGGCAATGACTGTGCTCCACTAAAATTTAAAATAGCCCTCAGAACACAGGATTTTCTACGAAAATCACACAAATGTTCCTCTCTCGTCTCTGAGCGACTGAGAAACAACACGACTTTGTCAAGAGCACCGGAACGGCTTTACATCCACACCCCTGTAAAAGAACCTTTTGCTTTAGGTTCACCCAACATGTGGTCACATGCGTGGCTCCTTGTACTAACATGTGCTCACCTAAAGCCTCATTCAGTCCATGTCATTCTAAGTTATGTCATGAGGCATGAAAAGGATGCAGAGGCACCACTCAGGAAGGACAGGGTCTTACACGGTCAGTGGAAGCTGGGTAAAATTATCCCGACTTTAACTTCAGCTCCGTGCAGTAAAATCAGAAGTACAACAAAAGACAAAGGAGCGTGGGGATTTCCCATAAATACCCCTGTGAATGCTGAAGCAGCTCCCTGCAGTTAGTGAAGCCAGATGTCCTCAACCACAGCATTCAACGCAGATACACGACACAGAGATAAAGGCACGCAAACGAGACAGGACAGACCATCCGAAGAGGTCTGCGAATGTTAAAGGCTAAAGATTACTTCATGTTGACCATTGCGTCACAAATGATGACAGCTCAGAAATATAGTGAGAAGTATTTTGACCAACTTCCCCAAATATATGCACAGAACCGCAGTGATCCAACCTCAGACTGTACATCAACAGCAGCCTTCTGAAGCCCCATCACGGCCTGGAGACAGCAGGCTGCCTATGAAGAGAAGAAGCGGAGGTTATGGAGTTCGAATGGAGGCTGGGGAGGGCGACAGAATGGGATGTTTTGCCAGTGGAGCGTGGGTCACCGAGTTCACTCTGAGCTTAACATGAGCTGCTCACTGCTGACAGAGACTTGCAAACAGGTTAGGAGCAGAAAGAGGGGAGGAGAAGCATCAGATATGTCATGCTGGGTCCGACTGTATGCACTCTGACTCACAATGACAGGAGCAAAGGCACCCGTCCCCTCCCTCCTGAACCGGACTGCTCGCCGCTCTTCCATCTACTTTTAAATGAGGTTTCCTGTGTGAGAGGACATCCTGCACATGCCGACTGAAGAGGCTTGAGGCGGAGTCAACACCTAACCGCACAGCTACAAGATGCAATGCTCAATCTCACTTGTGTGTGTGCTTGTGACCTTTTTTTTCCCTCACCTTTTTACCTGATTTCAATCTGTAAGCGAAGACAGGAAATGAGTCATTAGCGGAGGGCCTGAGATCCAAGCAGTGCTTTCACTCCGTTTACCAAACGCTAATCTACCTCACACATGGCTGAGATAAATGTCAATATGCAAATGACTACAGAGCCTGATTTGAGCCCACAAAAGATCATGGGCTGCATGGCTGGTTCTCGGGCAGGACTATTCTCTTCTCGGCCTGGGATAATCCTCGTCTCAGACAGACCTCACCTCAGCCTCAAGAGAACAAAAGACGCCCCCCGCCTCACTTATTCAGGAGGTGCCCCACTAACACATTCTGTGTCTAAAAGCCTGACTCAAGGTGGTCTATATATATATATCGTGGTTACTACTCTTCTGCACAAAGCAGACTGTAGCAGCCCCTTTTTTTTGAAGTGGTATAATATGTGTACCTGCAGCTGCGTGACGGCTCGTGTGAATATTGGCAACCAAGAGACATACATGACCTTTACTGACCTTTCTTGGGGACCAGAGTATTTCCCAGGGCCCAACTGATGAGGCCCACGAGTGACGCATTTTACGACTGAAAGATCTATTGAGTCATCTATTGTACTACAAATCTGCTTCGCCTTTGCTGGGCTTGCGTGGGGAATAAAACACATCATTACTGTCAAAAATCTGCATTCTTGTCATCGGTAGTTCAAACTGCGTCAAAAACGAACTCTAAAATAAAGACAATGAGACTTTTGACAAAAATGTGCACACTGGAGTTTTAAATAAATGTAAAAATGGAGCAAAGAGAGCAATAAAGCACATTTACATGCTTGACAACTGTCTAATATCCACACGATGTTTACCTGAGTAAAGGATTATGGGTCCCAGTAATATTTAGTGATACATTTATGAAACTATTTATTTGAGGACTTCTAGTGGTTCTAGACTTACTCGATTGCCATCAGCTGGAATCTATAGGAAATCAGTTTGTCAATGATAAGCATCAATGTTATGAATGGAAGTTTAAACAGACTTATAACTTAGAAGCATGAAAAGAGAGATCTGATGCAGTAAATCAAGTCAGTTTACCACTGCTTTAGTAATGATGACACGTGTTGTCTGCAGGCTGAACATCACACTAATGTAACTGAGCAGTATTTGCCTCTAGATAGTAGCAGAGTAGAAATAAAACTTGAAGAAAATGGATCGGAAAAGAAGCGTGAAGTATTTAGGTAACTGTAAACGGTTACATTCCGTCGCTGTGGAACATTGGTTCTGGGTCAGCTGGTGCCAAGATGCCAGACATTTGAAGGATCTTTCTGCTTCTGACTAAATCTATTTTGAGTTGTCCACATGTTGATGGGGCCACTGTGGCACCCGGCAGCAGTTTCCAGGTGTTAACCTACTCCAGCCGCCTCCTGGTAGCACTTAGAAGACAGATTCCAGATCATTTGTGACCGTTTCTTCCAAACCCTCGTCAGTGATCTCCGACTCAGTCATCTGTGGTGATCACAACAAACTGTTGCAGCATGAAGCGACGCCTCCTCCTGGGCTTCGAAAACAGTCAGCCTGACACAGCTGCTGTTAGCCTTGTGCAGTGAAGCGCGAGGGCTGCAGTAACGGTCGCAGGACGAGTAAACAAACAGGGCCAGTGTCAGGGACAGGTGCAGCCACAGTGAAAGTGGCATCGCTGGCTCCGAAACGGTTTACATACAGTAGCAGACGTAACCACAGAGCGGACAGAGGTTCTCCCAGGAGGCCGGCTGCTGCAGACGAGCTGCTGCCTAAAGCAGCCACTTGGTTTTAGATCAGTGGTGGAGCCTGGTAACGTGAGCTCAGAGAATACAGGGTAAAAATAATCTGTTTTTGAGGATTTACCACTGGATTAAAAATATCAAACACTAAAAAATGGCAATAATATAACATAATAAAGTCTTTTATTACAGTATTACATTGTTTTATTACATTGTCTGTCTGCTAAGCTATACGACTGCTTTTAAATATCCTCACATATCATCATATTTTCATTATCAATAATATTGTGATATTATTTCAAGTTCACCTGACAAGCTGCGAGTCACCCAAACCTTAATAATGGCTAAAAATTGTTTCAAATACACAGAAACATTCCTTTCATAGAGTTGGGGCAACATATTTATATCATAAGTCTTGAATGTTACTGAAAGAATATTTATAATTAACATGCACATTCAACAGGTATCAGAAACAGAGTCAAACACAGCACCAGCAGATTAATAAACATGCATGTCTGTAAAAAATAAAACAGAATTAAATGAATTATGTTGCTTGATGTAAAAGGCTTTTTGTGTATCATCAAACACTGTTCCTACATCTTGCACCATATGATTTTGCGGGATTCGTTGCCTGTCTATGTTCACAAGCGCATCCAAAACCAAAATTGCAGATGGCTGTCAGTTAATAACAGCTGTCATATAACCACTACAGAGCGATGACAGATCTGCTGTAATTAAGAGAACACCGCGCTTGCAGAGATTACAGTTAGCGAACAAGCCACTTCCTGACAGCATCTTCCTG
>BJFM01003181.1:11222-47498 GCA_016586285.1 Arothron firmamentum | reverse complement strand
TTTTCTCCTCTGACCCAGGAAGTGCAAGCATTTGCGGGGCGGCAAATATCAGCAGAATAAGAAAACGCTGAGAACTCAGCGTGGAGATGGAGCAGCGGCGGCACCAGAGAGGCTGCTTCATTGGGACCGAGCGGCAAAATGAGTGAGCTACTTGTGCGACAGCTTCAAAGTGGGACCATGAGGAAGAGGAGCCATGAGAGGAGTTCAGCCTGATGTAATCAACAACATAAAATTATAGATGGAACTACACATTGTCATGCAATGCGCATCTGAGGAAAAGACACACTTATCCTGCCTGATCATGAGAGGGACCAGTAGATTTCTAAAAGCGCCCCCAGCAGGGCTGGACAGTTGCATCATGTCGTAACTGTGGAGCGCTTTAGCTTCGACAGGACGGATTTGAGGGCCGGTTGCAACATTTCATTAAACTAGATGATTGTTCTGGTTATGGGACAATGCAGAAAGCTACATGCCACACATTTCTCACACTCACGGATGCGCCTCAGTCTACAGCCCCCCAGTCAGCTGACTGCTGCCCTTCTCCCCTTAAGCCATGCTCTCAAGCCTGCCTTTCTTCGTGGGGTTTCTTGAAGCTGCTTTCAGAGGGCCTCTAATGTGGGGGACTGGTCTTACTTTTAAACCTTGTGATCTTAAGACTAATAGCTGGCAGTTATTCAATTTTCTTGCTTTCAAAAATAGCGGTTGATGCTTTTCAGGCCTGCGGCATCCACAGAGTGGCTCCACTGTTTACATGTGTAAAACTTCCAAATCTCCAGGAGCTTCTTCACTTTATTGAAACTTTGAAAACATATTGTCTTAGTAACAACATTTAGTATGAACCTAAAGAAGCCAAAACGCTTCTCTGCTAAAGCCAATATGTACACACTGACATTGATCACCAAGCACCAAATAGAGCCAGAAATTAAAGTCATTTGTTCTCATTGTGCTGAAAGATTAAATATTTGGACAGGATGGATTGCTCAGTTTTACCGAGGTTGGAGACGGATGTGTGCCACATTTCATGGCAATAATAAATTGTGTAAATACTTGAGTCTGGAGTGGTAGACCTCCTGACGTGACTAATGCAGGACGTAGGGAGTGGTGACACAGAGCTCAGAACTGTGAGCACATTTAAACAGACATGCTGGAGCGGGTCCAGACCGTAGAACCAACATCCCGGTGCTGGACCAGAGAACTAAAAGCCAAATCTGATCCCACATTACGGCATCCACGAATTGTGATTTCCTTCTTTTGAAACCATCCCAACACCTCAACTCTTGTCAGTTTCCTCAGTTATCTCTAGTTTGTATCTCTAGAGGCACAAATTGTCCTGAGAGGAATATTGTGCGAAAGTCCAAATAGTGAAGTCCTCTTCCTTCTAAAGGTGCAGGAACTGTGAGGAGGAGGCTGTGGACTAACGCCGTTTTGGATTCAGGATCGTCTGGAAAAGCCAACTGTTGACAGGTGGACACAGATGCTTTGCTAAGCCAATGTGTGGAGGACTGCATGCAGGACTGGGATGGCGAGCAGCAGCCCGGCTGGTGTCAGGCCGCAGTCGAGACAAGAACAGACCCCAGCAATTTTTCAGATCTTAGCAGAGATGTTTTCAGAACTTAAAAAAACATACTTATCTAATCAGTTTATGTAATAATTGTCAGTACTATTGTTGCTGATAATGTGGAGGGTTTTTTTTTTTTGATAAGTCGAATTCCCTGAGGCACCTTATTCAGATCAGATAGCGCTTAGGAATAACTGAAGTCATTCAGTCATGGTTGCTGAGGGCACCGCCACCGACAATTACTCATGCAGCCTGGACTCAGGCTGCACTGAGATCAGGTGGCATTTGAGGCCTTGCACAAACGGGGGTAAAATCGGATTTAAAATCCGTTTTACTTTCACCAGCAAAGACTGAGCAGCTAACCGTGCAGCCAACAGGCGGCGCTGACAGGTCCCTCTAAGAGTAGCATTTACACATTACTACTGTCAATGTTAATTGCTACTTTTATTATGCAAAGTTATTCTCTAAGTTTCTGTCCATCAAGGGCTTTTTATTTTTTTAATTTAAATGAAAATTCCCTGAGGGGCCTTCAGTGGCTGGGATATAATTTTAAGCTAATTTCATGGGAGGAGCTATTTCAGTCCTGCCCCCACTATGCCCCCTTGTCGAATGAAGAGCTTTACCCTCCTTGTCAGGGTCAACTACACAATGGCTGACTCTTAGAATGCAGCCGGACCTGGATAAACCAAACATTATACCCATGATGAGGTCACCATCATGGAAACGCATCGGAATGATGACTTTATTGTTAAATAGAAACTGTTGGATGCTCTTGATCATCTTTTTTCCTATCTTAAACAACATTAATCCTCCCGCCTCATTACCAGTGCTGCTCTCTAAATGTATCTGTCATAATGTCTTATCATTAGTGGATTATGAAGAAGTCAGAAAGCCTGGCTCCACAGTTAGTGTCACACAGAAACACCACAGAGCCGACGTCATCTGGACATTCAGGACTTGACCAGAACCCTGAAATGCCTGTAAACTAAGTGCATATTAATGTTTTTGGTGCTGCTTCATATTTCATGTTGGGAGCTGCAATTACTGCGCAGACCCATCCATATTCCAGGGGAACCCAGTCCTCCCAGTTTGTTGGGGCCTCTCCTGTGAGCACCGTCATTATTAAAACATCAACAAGGGAGGAAAAAATTCTCTGATATGAGAAAAGACAGGAAGCTCTCCTGGCAACAGCATTGCCCTGAACTCCACCTACTTTCAGTTTCCAGGTGGATCTGTGAGGTGTCAGCCCGATGCCCTCCACCCACCACGAGGCCTCAGCTTTTTCTAGATATATTTGTTACAATCAGAGACGTGCACACATTTGGACTGTGGAGTGAATACACAAAGCTGAACAATCATTTATTTCTGGATATGGTCTGATGGGCTGCAATGGAATAAAATCATTTTGATAAAAAACAAAAAGAACTTGATCCACATGTGACCTCAGCTATTGGTTCCCTCTCTTTTTCCAGCGCTGACCCTCGTGTTTTGCAGAGCGGGGATGTTAACACATGGCAATGTTTTTCCATCCACTCTGCAGGAAATGCATCATCGTTCATTGTGGTGTTGTTGGAGGTGGTGGTGGTGGAAGGAGGGGTGATTTTTTTTTTTTTTTTTAACAGGAAAATGTAAAAATAACTATCAGCCTTTGGCTCCGGGGCCCAGCCAGTGTGCCAACAATTAGGAATGTAATGTTTGAAGAAGAGATGCGCTGATCTGAGGACAGAAAAAGAGCTATTGTAGTAATGAATTTGTTAGAGATTTGCTCCTTCGTTATATCCGCAGCACCTACAGCAACCTCACCTACCAGCAGCTGGCCAAGCATAAAATGAAGAACACTATCAAGAGTTCAAATATGGTGTAAGTCACTAGGCTTGATTTGCCAGGACAATATCAAACAGTAAGAATCTGCAGCCATGCAGAAGACTCCTCCTGCTGAGACCCGCTGAGAAAAAGTTGGGCTCCAGCCAGTGATTGCACTTTCAAAAATCTAAGTCAGAAAATTGATTACCGTACTTTGCATCCCAGTGAGAGCATTCTGGAAGCAAACAGAATTCCATCACTTTGCTTTGTGGGGATCTGGGATCACACCTAAAGTTTGGACTGCATTTTTAGAATCCACCACATTCAGACGTGTCTGAACCACACTCATTTTCAAGAAGACGAGGAAAGCCACAAGCCCGTCACAATTGTCTACCACACGCATTCAAAGCTGCACAAAGAACTCTGTCATGACATTGAATAATTTGGTCACAGTATTATAAGAAACATCATAACAATCATGCACGACTCAACAAAGTCGTGTTTAATGTTCAGTGGAGTGAGACTTTGAAGGAGAGTCAAAGTGTTTCTGTTTTGGTGGAGAGCACTTTTTCCCTGTTTGAAAATAGAATAAGCTTAGCTAAAAGAATCCTTCCTCTTTGCATTTGAGGTCCAGATTTCAACTTCTACAAACACAGACACCTTCAGCTAAAGGCCACAGAGAGGCCAAAAGGGGAAGCGACAGGATAAAGAGTAGCAATCCTTTCCTCCAAGCTGTCGCATCCGCTGAGGAAACTCTAGAAGACAGGGACACAAAGATATGAGCACACAGCTCAGGAATGGAGGATGTTTGACGTTGTTCCCAGCATTCCCTTCTCCCAGCCCCTTCCCCTGTCCGACCACACTCCCCAACACTGATTGCGCTGCTTGCGTGGTCTCCTGTTATTGTTGC
This sequence comes from Arothron firmamentum, assembly GCA_016586285.1. NCBI lineage: Eukaryota > Metazoa > Chordata > Actinopteri > Tetraodontiformes > Tetraodontidae > Arothron > Arothron firmamentum. Next base: position 43,227 of record BJFM01003181.1, on the reverse strand, counting down.
AAGACCTGCGACCGGTTTGCTCTAGACTGTTTCCCTGTCAGGGCTCCATACGTGCACCCCGAGAGCGTACGCAACATGGTGGAACGGAGGAGTGGCAGAAAGATTAAGAAAAGGAGGAAAGGGAGGTTGGGCAGGGCAATAATTCAAACTGTTAGGGTGTCAACCAATGAAACATGGAACCGTTTGAGGTTCACAGTAGTGTTTCCTGACTTTGAAATGTGTATGAAAGTTCTGATATGGATGTTGTGTTTTAATGCATGGGTTTTCTTGATAAATCTTTTTCTGTGGTTTCAGTCCAAAATCTGATGATGTATTGCTGCTCAAATGGTCAGGCTGTGCAGGTATTAAACACATGCTTTTCCAAATACTTAGCTGTCCACTAACTACTTCCAACAGGGGGCTGGAAAACGTTCAAATTCCATTGTTCCATTTTCCGTGTTACCTTACCACACACACCATGACTCAGTCCGTTTTGTGCTAAAAGTGGATGGGATTTTTCCCCATGTTTGGGAATACATGGATGAAATATTCTGCAACATTCCTTTCTATGATTTAAGAAGAATAAAAGAAAAGAAACCTGATATTGAGAGTGTCCCAAATGACCCCCCACAAACACCACTTCCAACAACCTCCTGTGAGCAACTTCTGCACACACGTGTGCAGCAGGGTTCTTCACAGGCTCCTTCAAGACATCTGCCCCTGAGCCATTTCCTCACTGACAGCAGTGAAGCTGCACCACCACTGGGAGAGGAAACCACTCCGAAATCATCAAAGCCTACTGAAATGCCAAACAATTTGGCAGTCACGTCATTATGATGATTGATTGAAGGCATATTTGATTCTTTGAACACTTAAAAAAAATGACCATAATTGTCTTGCAGATTATTCCATGATGTAAAAGAAAACGCTTTTAGTTTTTACATTTTGTACTGAAAATCAGAATGTATGACCCTGAATTTCAAAGTAAAACTGCAAACTCGGATCGTGCTGGGCACTGACACAAACTCTGCCAGACTGTTTTCCAGAGCTTCGTTGCAACGTCTGAGGATCGTGCAAAAAAGGTGATGATGGTTACCGCACGCTCATGTGCACGCGCACCCACGCGCACTCACTTGCACGCCGTCACTCACCTTCCAGCCCGCGGAACTGTTGCTATCTCCTTTGTCCTTAAAGTAGGGCACGCTCTTGACCATCCAGTCGTAGATCTGCGAGAGCGTCAGCCTCTTCTCGGGTGAGCTCTCGATCGCCTTGGTGATCAGGTCGGCGTAGGACATGTTGCCCCAGGCGTTACGGCGGGACGAGCTGCTCTTCCTCTGCGGCGCAACACCAGGAGGAGGTACCTGTTGCTGAGGCGGCAGCTGCGGCGCCGGGCGCTGCTGCTGCTGCTGCTGCTGCTGCTGATGGTGGTGGTGGTGGTGATGATGGCGAGGATGAGGAGGAGGAAGATGATGGTGTAAATGAACGCCATTCACCTCCTGGAAATCATTGCGGGCCACAGGTGGCTTCTGCCCGTATTCTTCATAGTCCTCCTCTAACAGGCAGAGGTTTGAGATGAAGTCCGTGGTTCCTCCGGGCTCCTGCTGCACAGACGGGGCCGGGGACGATGTGTTGGAGCTGGCCGGGTCATTAGGCTCCGGCCTAGGGAGCGGCCAGGTGCAGGACCGTGGGCGGGAGAGTGGCTCAAATTCTGGGTCGATTTCGACCTGTGGTAACTGAATCTGAGCCATGTCAAGGTAAAGCGGATCCTTGCAGCCACAAAGACGCGCATACACAAAACAATAAAAAAGTGATTAAAAAAGATATATATATATATATAATGCAAAGTCTACAGGTAAAAAGTAGGGAAAACAAGTTTCTATTTCAGTGAGAGTCGGAGAGTTCTAAATTTAAATGTCAGGGTCGGTCTTCATTAAGTTTCTTCCACGAACATCCTGCTGTGACTCGAACTCTCAAGTCTGCCGCTCTGTCAGTAATACCGCTGCTTCACTGCGGTGATGCCTTCATGGCCCGTCAGCCAGCTCGTATTTCTCACTTTCAAAACAACGGGAAGCTTTCTTCCTTGGTGGATTTTGGAACATCGAATCGTTTTAATAACCAATTTAAATAAATAAATAAATAAATAAATAACGTAAATTTGTGCTATTCTTGACACTGAAGCAAGAAATCAGCCTTAATATATTAAGAATGATGTCTGATGATTTTCACAGCACAGTACCAACCCTGTGATGTCCATCTGATGACTACAGAGCAGATTTAGTTGTGTATATATTGTGTATGTTTGGGTTTTGTTTTTTTTTTTATTATTAACACATAAGTGACATTTTGAATAAATTTAAATTTAAAGGTTAAGCAATTTCTTCAACACAGTATACAGGCCCAGACTCTGCGGAACTGAGTATCATTTATGGTGCCATCTAGTGGAATATTTGCATATATTCGAGGCTATTCTAAACAGCCTCACTTCTTTCCATGCCAACTGTATTTTTTGTACTTTACTCGGCCCATTCACGTACGGCTGGAAGTCTTATCATGCCAATCTCATCAGTGTTTAAGGAAAAGTGAACAAAATGTGGAAATGAGACATGCTTGAATGTCACACTCTCATTTTACACACTTTTGTCAGACAACATATTGTCTGGGTGTTTTTAGACCAAAAGGAATCTGCAGTTCATTGTTACTATGTTTTTTAACTTTAAAAGCACTTCCCTTTCAGAGGCCCTAAGGTTCAAGGTTTCATTCTACTGTAAACTTCAGGTCCTCGTTGCTGCACGTAGTTTTCATTTTTTTCATAATCCACTGGAAAAACACCCATTAATCATGATCACAAATGTTTATTTTCTCTTTAAAGACAATGAAGAAAATATTTTTGTCTAAATTTAAACTGACCTGTTGTTTTATACTGAATTACCATTAAAGCACACTGACAGAAATCTACTTTATGTGAATCATTTTATTCAAGTTAACACATTAGTTCTTATCAAAGACCACTCTGTGTAAGTCAGTCAAACTCCAACCTTATTTATAAAACAACTGTTTTATTTCCAAAAAAAAAACTCTTAACATGAACATTTACAACTTTTGCACAAACCTTAAATTAAAACTGATGACTGTACTTTAGCTGCTTAATTACGCAACATTTTAATGTCTTTTAACATTTTATAATATCATTTATGAAGCCATCTTGCTACGATGTGGAACCATCATAAAAATAGATGACACTAGCCTGTTCTTCCGTCACACAGGTCTTTTGTAGTTTAGGAATTTCAAATTAGAATTCTACTGAATTCGATCTCTCAGTTGAGGTAAACGTCGGCCTCTTTTAGAACTTCCTGCTTTGCACTGAAGTAATCTCTAAACCAGAAAATATGGTCCTTCTTCTGCTGGACTGTCAGATACGGGTTTTTAGATAGACCAGCCACCACAAGCTCCATGAAGTGACGGACTGGCCCTTGACGTGGGAATCCCTCCTCTAGGTGTTTCTCTAAGAAGACATGTTCATAGAAAGAGATGCTAGCTTCCTCCTCCAGGCCTGAAATGGAGCAAGAGGACAATGTAAGTCAGTGGCTTGGTCTTTATCAAACAGAAATCAATATCTTCAGTATAACAATCACCATCTTCATTGTTGATTGGGTACTGCCACAGTTTTCCCTCCTTAGTCCACTGAATCATTTCTTCAAGTCCATTGCGGGGTTGGTGGTTGATTGACATAGACAACTGATTAGTGAATTCGATGTCCCAAAGAGATGGTCGTGCTAAAAAAGAAAAAAAGAAAGAAAAAAAAGGCAGTATTTCAATTGTCATGTAATGCCACTTAGCATTTTGAGTTTCTCACCTTTAAATGTACAATCCACAAAGGGAGTTAATTTATCTCGCTCATATCGCATAACTGAGCAACTCACACCAAACACTCAAGCTGGATAAAAGCATTACAGATTACTAAACTAGGCAGTTTCTGTGGACTTAAATTGTGCTCAGTTTGTGTTTACAGTACTTTTCATCATCTCAAGTGGCTACAGAGCAATAGCCATAAATCATGTACTCTAAGTAACTATCGATATACATATATATAGCTCCAAACTATCAGCTATAGAAATCAAAGAGACTGTAAAATTCATTGTTACCAGAGGTGGTTTCAGCTTCTTCAATGGTAGATGGAGAGAAGATATTAAGTCTCTTCGCTGAGAACAAGTTCTTCCTATTAAGGAATATACATATTTGACAATTTGTCCACAGTACAAAACTCCAGGTTAGAATTACAAACAAAGTAATTACCTTCTCCGAATACCCTCCAGCTCACCGGTGATTGATCTTTCTTGAGTATATCCTCGTCCGTCATCATCAAACCGGATTTGATTTGCAGCCCAAGAGTTCTGTCTGCTTGGTTTCTTTCCTACTTTCATGTCAGCAATAAGTCCTCTGAAAAAAAGATGTATAAACTGACTTCAAACAGAATTTAAGTCGTAACTCAATCTAAACACTTTTTTTTTGTGAAAATTCATATAGAGCAGTCAAAGATATTAGTCACATACCCGAGTTTTTTAATATCACCTTTCCTCTGAGACTCAGTTATGGACTCGTGCTGCCTCAGTTTTCTGAGGAGCTCAGATTCTGCCTGGCTGCTGTTTGGAAGAGTGGAAGCAGCAGCAGATGCAGCTGCAACCAGTTCAGGATTCAGTGTTTTACTATAAAACAGAATGTAAATAGGTTGTAAATATAAGTGAAGAAAGACAGGAGATAAACATCTTTCTTTCTGAGGTTTATTTTAAGATCAGCATCAGATTAAGGGTGAAGTCCTAGCCAATGATATGATAAAGGAGCAAACTGAAAACCCCATAGCTGAAGATTGCTGCAAACATGATGAGTAACTTATTTCAGCTGAAATCATCTGTCTTACCTCTGTGTTGAGGCCTCCACTGTAGCCTGCTGAAACATACTGATAGTGCTCTCCATAGCTGCTGGCTTTGACGTGGACAAGGACTCATAACTTTGCCTAAATTTTACGCCTTTGACTTTTCTTTTATTTGTTACTTCCACCTTCATGGCTCCAAGAAGGTCAAGGAGACCCTCTTTCCCACTCTTAGCTGTTTGAGTCTTTGCTTGTTTTTGCTGCTCAGTATTAACAGTTGCCTGGGACTGTGGTATAATCCTTTCATCTGTCTCTGACTTAACTGGCTTCTCGTTTTCCTTACTTTCATTGGCCATTATGATGATCTTTTCAACTTCAACTTTATGATCAACCAAAGGAGTGGTTTCTGTTGGCTCACTCTCTCTATTTTCATTTGGTTTTTCATCTTGATTAGAAGAGACAATTCCACTCTCTTTTTCACTCAGCCTGACCAATGTTGTGCAGAGGGATCTCACTCCACCTTCATTTGCAAACCTATGCAGCAGCAAAAGACAAGATATTAATATAAATCTCATATGAAATATTAAAACGTGGCAATCTTTAAGCATCAAAACCTTTAAAATGGCACAGCAGTTGCAAAAATAAACATTAGCAGAATCACAGTCACAGTATTCTTCACACAAAAAGCAGATCACAAGCCTTTGGAAAGAGTAGATGGTTAAAAACTTTTTCAATGTCAGACGTGGCATGTTGCAAAAGAAATCATCTATCAGTAATGGATCCTAATATGCTGCTTTATATGTACACTTTAAAAAAAATAATAGAATGGTTTGAAGTTGAAAACCTCGTCAGTTATTTAAACAGAGCAATCAGCTGAGACCCAGTTTCTTATCGTTGATTTCTTATTAAACTTACCGACAAACTTGACCCTTCTCAAATTTAAATAATAACTCTGATGACTTGAGAGGAGAATTTTTAGCAACGCGAAGTAAATATTTATACATGTTAGCTGGTAGCAATGTCCTTCCACGTTCCTGACGTTTGTCTCCGTGCAAGCAAAAATACACCAATAGAAACTCGGAGAAGACATTGGTTCCGGCCATCTAGATAGAAAGTTCTGCTCCTTTAGAATTTAATGGGAAATTCAATCACAAATTTAAAAAGCTAAGCTTTTGATTTTTTTTTCAAAATTCATTGGATATTTAACTTATTTAAATTACTACATATGTTCTTGATTCGGGGGGGGGAAATTAGCGGCGAGCGACTCGTTAGAATCTCGCGAGATGATAACCGGAACGTGACTCAAAATGGCGGAGCAACACAAACGCTAATTCATTAATATTGGTCTCAGCAGGAGCAATCGTTCGATTAGTGCGGTTATTTACCTCAAGAGATGGGCATATTTAAAGGAGAAATATCTCTGCGTAAAAACAATTATTGCAGATCTCGACACTGACCCTTTTAAATTCGCAATATCTACGCAACATCGTAAGAGAGGGGAAACTTCACACAGGTACAAATGTCAACTCAGCTGCGGCTAACTTACTAGCCTAACTGCTATCATTCACATATTTGATGTACTGCAATGATACGGTAAACCAACACGACATCGGTAATCGACCTAAAATTACTGCAATTTTAATTTCATTGTGTTGTAGTTGTAGTGGTTTAAGATTTAATTTTGTGGCCTACACTTTGGTTTCGTGGTGAGTTATCGCCCCGCTGTTAACCCGCTTTTATCTTTCTTAACATATTGTGTTTAAAAAAAACCTAAAATACATTTTTCTCGAATTCAGATTTAATCATACATTGATTAACCACTCAACTTTACAGTGGTCACAATCATTTCCCTGATACCAATAACAGAACGCTCATGCTCTGCAAATAACTATTTAATAGGCCTATTTAATGTTTTTGCTAGAACTTATGTTGGGTAAAATTTTGTTAAGAACTCAGCAGTTTTCTCCGGCGTAAACATTTATTTGAAGTTTGACCGTCCAGTTATGATGTCGCGTTTCCCCCAGTTTCCTTGATATGTTTTATTTTGTGGTGATAGGGAGATTGGAAAACGTTTAACCGGTGTAACTCTATCGGTTTATCAAAGCATTTTTTTTTTTTATTTGACTTTGATTCTTTTTTTTACTGTATTGATATATTAATATTTATGTGCACTTTTAAAACATATTGTTCATTTCACTTGAAGGTTCTAAAAATCTAACCAAAACAATAACAGCCGTCAATTGCACATGTATGAACTTTGTTTTACATGGTTTGCCTTTTTCTGTTTTGATTTAGATGTTGCATGTGAGTTGTTTACAATACTGAATCATTTATAGCACCGTGAAGTAAGTAATAAAACATGCAAACAGTATTTTCTTTTTGTAATGTAATAGCATTAGTGTCATTTCCTTTACGCTATAGGAAGACGCTTTTGATTTAATTTTTGGGTAATTAAATAACTGCACTAATAGCCTCAGCAGAACAAGTTTTTTCTGGATTCCAGGTATGACTTAAATGATCCCACCAAGTTGTCAATCCTGTGTAATATGTCAGCCCTCCTTTGTCACAAATTTAAAAAACAAACAAACTATGTAGCTTGACAACAATAGAAGGCTGTAGTAAAAACACGCTTATTTTGAATTTGAAGTCGTATATTGTGTTCAATATGATAAATTGAAATTCTCTGACCTATTCACTTTTGTTAGTCATGGCGGAGGAACGACGGCAGAAACAGTGTTCGGTCGTCCTGCCAACGGAGTCCATGAAGGCCATGGCAGAGTCTGTTGGAGTGGGACAGTTACAAGAAGAAAGCTGTGTTGCCCTGAGTGAAGAAGTCAGCTACAGAATAAAAGAGATTGCACAGGTATATAGATAGATTTATGTTTTGTCTGTATAGTGATCAGAAACTGTGAGCTTTTGTTTTAAATGGGGCTGTGTCCCATCTTTCTCCCTTTTACATAGGATGCACTCAAATTCATGCGTCATGGGAAAAGACGTAAATTAACTACCAGCGACATAGATAATGCTCTCAAACTGAGAAACGTAGAGGTAAAGGGGAAACCGCACTCCTAAAGAACAAAAAATTCTAAACTTGAATTGGTCGGGTTTGTCTAACATTTGTGTTGTGTGTGATTCCTGTCGTTCCAGCCCCTGTATGGGTTTCAGTCACAAGAGTTTATCCCTTTTCGCTTTGCAAGCGGTGGTGGAAGAGAGCTTCATTTTTATGAGGAAAAGGAAGTGGACCTCAGTGATATTATCAACACACCCCTTCCCAGAGTTCCACTGGATGTGTCTCTAAAAGGTACACGCATATTATTCATTATGTGTTCCACTACATCTAACTATAATACAGACTTTTGTATGGCATTATAGAGGTTAATTATCTTACTGTGTGCAGTTAAGACCATATGATTTTTGTTAACTCACAGCCCACTGGTTAAGTATTGAGGGAATGCAGCCGGCTATTCCAGAAAATCCACCACCAGGTGAAGTTTGTTTACACATGTTTCTCTTAAAATACAGCAGGGATATCTGAAGGGAAGATTGTTGGTTTTATTTATTTAATTTTAGTTCCAAAAGAACAACAAAAAGCTGAATCAACTGAGCCCCTGAAAGTTGTCAAACCTGGTCAGGAGGAGGATGGAACAATCCAAGGTAAAACTCAAGGGGCAACAGCTGCAGATGGAAAAGGTCAGTATTTTCTGGCGCATTGAAATGGAAAATCTCCTTCCTCTCCTTCTCCTACCTTACATCCTTCTTTTCTTGTATGATTTTTCCTCCTTATTCATACAGGAAAGGAGAAGGGCCTTATACGGTTGAAGCCACGTAGCACTCATGAGCTTTCTGTAGAACAGCAGCTCTACTACAAGGAAATCACAGAAGCATGTGTTGGCTCCTGTGAAGCTAAGAGAGCTGTAAGTCATGCCGGCCTGCCTGCTTCTATTGTGTCTGATACTACACCAAGTATACTAGTGTAATGTACCTCACTTTTATAATCAAATTTACTTATCGTTACAATGAAAACATAACAGCAAACATGTAAAATGTCTTTGTTGGTAGTATTTTGTGTGTTTAACTAGTGTCTGTCTGCCTTATTCAGGAAGCTCTCCAGAGTATCGCTACAGATCCTGGATTGTATCAGATGCTTCCAAGATTCAGCACATTTATATCTGAAGGGGTGAGCATCATATTCTTTTTCTGCTTCATAAAAACACCAGCCAGTGTTTCCGTTTAAGCGGAAGGTTCTACCTTGTTTTTCCCTTTTCAAAGGTTCGTGTTAATGTGGTGCAAAACAACCTGGCTCTACTGATTTATCTGATGCGGATGGTTAAAGCTCTGATGGACAACCCCACCCTGTATTTGGAGAAATATGTGAGTGGTGCAAACAAAACTTGTTTCTTGTAAAAGATATAATTTATATATACGTTTGATTTTTCTCCTTCAATCACAGCTACATGAGCTCATCCCAGCTGTGGTGACGTGCATCGTCAGTAAGCAGCTGTGTCTGCGGCCGGATGTCGACAACCACTGGGCTCTGCGCGACTTTGCTGCTCGCCTCATGGCCCAGAGCTGTAAAACCTTCAGTACCACAACCAACAACATCCAGTCCCGTATTACCAAGACTTTTACTAAGGTGAGCTTTGTGTGATGTTTGAAATCTGGCAAAAATGTTATGCGAGTTATTTTATTCAAGATGAAAATGTTGAATTTTAATTAGGTTGAATTTAGCTATTATGTGTCATTAATGCTGACACCTTTTTTTGCAGAGTTTGCTGGATGACAAAACTCAGTGGACAACACGTTATGGCTGCATTGCTGGACTTGCTGAACTCGGACCTGATGTAAGCTTGGTTCTGTCTTTATGTGGCGAACTTTTATCAGCTGTGTCATTTGGATCTTCACCAAACTCCTGTTTTTATGCTTTTGCAGGTGATTAAGACGTTGATCCTTCCTCGGCTTTCTGTAGAGGGTGCTCGCATCAAAGCCGTAATGGAAGGACCAGTGGTCTCCAATATCGATAAGATAGGAGCAGAACATGTTCAAAGCCTCTTACTGGTAATAAACGAGATAGAATTAACTAAGCCATGGATCTACAGTGGTGCTGAGGATTCCCCTGTATTAAATGTGTTTGTCTTTCATAGAAACACTGTGCAAGTGTCATTGCCAAGGTCCGATCCCCACCTGACAGCGTGGAACACTATCGGACAGACTATGGTTACCTGGGACCCATGCTTTGCTCCCATGTAATTAAGGCCAGGACTCAAGCTGCCCTGCAGGCTCAGCAAGTCAACAGAACCACATTAACAATCACCCAGGTACATTTAACTCTCAATGACAGTAGAAGTTCTACTCTGGAATAAAACACGTGACACTCTACGTAGCTGATCAGTAATCGCTGATATCTCTGTCGCAGCCTCGTCCCACTCTCACAGTCTCGCAGAGTGGGTTAAGTGGTTCATCAGGCCCGCGCACACCAAGCATCATCAAAGTGCCCAGCTCCCTCACCCTGATGTCGCCACGGCCTGGGACCCCATCACAGCCCTCGCCACCAGCAACAAAATATATTGTCATGGCAACAAGTGCAGGGCCTGCCTCCACTCAGCAGGTACTTTAATTACACTCCAAAGTAATGGCAAACATTCTCAGGGTACCTGTGATCAGAAATCTTCTTATTCATGTTAGGTTCAAAATTAATGGAAGAGAGGGTTGTGAGAAAAGGTTACTAAGGTGATACAGCGTCATCCTTTGTATTTTTGTCTCTCCTAATGGAAACGCAGTAATGACGTGGATGCAAAACAAAAGAAGCAACAAGAGAAACACTGCTTTTACTTAAAAAGCATGATGAGAGTGGACCTTCACCGACTTGTTTAAAATGTCCTCCAGGTAATCACCATCAGCTCCTCCCAGTCAGCCTCACCAGTCACTAGCACTGTTCCCAGTGCCACTTCCACCTTGCAGCCTTTGGTGAAACTGGAGTCCGGCAGTGGCCCCGGACTGACGGCCTCCCGGCCAATGCAGAAGTACATTGTTGTATCTCTCCCCTCGACTGCCTCCTCCTCTTTAGAGTCGAAGAGCTCTGTGTTACCAAACTCGGTTTCAACCCCGGTGGAAACGGGGATGAAGCTGGAGAGGTCCGAGTCTCCTGGAGCCAGCACACAGTCGCCACACTGAGACTGAGCAGAAACAGTGGTCATTTTCTTTTTTTAAAATCATGGTTCTGAAGCTGAACAAGAGTGTTTGGGCTGAATTCAAAGCAGTTATCTCAGAAGGAGGTATCAACAAATTAAAGCAGAGCAGATGTGATGTAAATATATTAATGCCCAATGAAAGCAGAAGTCTATTGGTAAAAACTGTAATGTTCAGCGTATATTCTTATTGATACCATGTGCTTTTGTACTCTAAAATAAATCCAATTTTTTATTAAATCTATTTATTGGTTTATTCTTTTATAATGCTTAGGAAAGCTATGCAAATTACTGGCCATTTAGCAAAACAAATGTTACAACAGCTTTAATTTTTGTGGTGTTTCCTGTTTGTATTAACCAGTATTGATTATTTAACATATATTGATCCCATGCAAGCACACAGTGTGAAAAAAATTTTGTGAAAAACCGTGTGGGTTTCTTTTCTGTGAGATTATTTTTAATCTACCAGCATCCAGCATGAAATTTCATCAGATTCCTGTTTATACTTTCTTTGATTGGCGCGTGAGGGGGGCGGGGCCACCCTACGCTTTCAAATCCGGAAGTGAAGTGGCCCATTTCATGCTCGCTCTCCCTGCAGCCATGGAGTTCAACCTCCGAGCCGCAACAAAAGAGGACTGCAGGCACATATCTAGGATGATCATGGTAAGCGCGTTTGAAAAGGAATTCTTAATGTTGCTCAGCGTTTAACTGCACGCTGTGACGATTGTGTTGCATATTTTTTGCCCTTCTCAGGAGCTGGCGGTTTTTGAAAAAATGTCAGATCAAGTAAAGATCTCTCATGAAGGTATTTTTTACATTTACAGACTTATTACGGATTTTTTTTTTTAACATTAAAGTAAATCAGTAGTTTAAATTAACCCTTCTGAAATGTGATATATACACTGTTCACCTGTAGATACTGCGTTAAAATATGGACATTTCTTTTGATATAATGAATAACCACAGAATGTATATTGTTAGTAACTTAAATGTGCAGAATTACTTTTTGTAATGTTTGTTTTAAACTGACGAGTCTCAATTGTTCAGCTTCTGATGAGGAACGGAGCGATGACAGCTTTACATATGACTAGTCTAAATAATCTTTGCTGTTTTGTTGTTAAGACTTGGAACGGGACGGTTTCTGCCAGAATCCCTTCTTTGAATGCCTTGTTGCAGAAGTACCAGAGGAGCATAAATCCAGAGAAGGTCAAGTGTTGGATCTGGGCTTTTCTCCTCCAGCACGCCTCACTTTGAGTGCACGGAACTCTCCTCAACATTGTTGTCACTCTCACAGGCTTTACAGTTGTTGGATATGCTGTTTATTACTACACGTACAGCACATGGAAAGGACCCTCAGCGTACCTGGAAGACCTCTACATGATGCCAGAATTCAGAGGCAAAGGCATTGGCAGCGGTTTACTTTGCAAAGTCGCTGAGGTAAGACTGGTTTTGTATTCCCACTTTTTTTAGTTAGTTCAATTTTGGGTTTTAGCAGTTGTGGTTAATATTTCCTCAGGTGGTTAAAAAGAAAGGATGTGTGCGGCTGCAAATGTCTGTGCTGGAATGGAATACTTCAGCTCGAGATTTCTACATATCTAAAGGAGCACAGGATCTGACCGTCATCGAGGGCTGGCACGCTATACGCTTCGAAGGACAACATCTGGATAATTTAGCTGGTGAAGCATGTAAAGATTAAAGAAAGATAATCAATATGTTTTAGTTAAACCACCCCAATCATGAATATATGGTGCTACTAACATTTAGACCAATTCCGTGCATAATTAACTGTTTCTTGAACACAGTTCACTAATTTTTTTAACATTTCTTTTGAAAAATGTTACATTTATGAAACATCTCTCCTCGTCTACATTTATTAGAATGTACATACATTACATACTAAACTACATTTAGTTTGACATGTCTGGTCAAACAGATCTATATTGGATATGTTGTTTGCCTTGTACAAATTATTAAACGTTTCTCCTAATCTCTTGATGTTTAAAGTCATTTTATATTCTATATTTTAATCTTAATCCCAATCTAACGGTTGAATTTTACTAATTTGATTTGACCTGAAAAGCACTTACTTGTAATAATTTTTAGTGCCACTTGGGGGCAGATTTGCTTATTCGACGCACTTAAGACATGTAGCGCACAAAATGTAGATAAACTTTATTTCTGGTTCATCCAGTGTTTTGTGTGCCCTTTTGAAAGTGCACAATATAGATGACAAAGTAGGAAACACTGTGAAAGTAAATGTTAAAATTATAGTCACATTCAGCAAAGTTTAGTCTTTAAGTAAATATATTTCTCAAAATTATTTGTGTAAAAAACAAAGATACAGGGGCTTCCAGGTAAAACCTGGATGACATTAAAAATATAAACACAGAAAATGTAAATAATAATATAAAAATGATGATGAACAAAACCTCAAAACAATCGTTGCCCCAGTGGTGTCTGTAGTTTAGTTTTGAGTCACATGGTGGGCCGCTGGTCCATGGACCAACCCCTGATGAATTATGTGGTTGTTTCCTTACTGTTGAAGAACCCAAGAAACACAGCACTTGACTAAAAACATAGATTTGTATGTCTGTAGGTGCTGTTCCATGTCAGGTCATTAGACATTGTGTGTTATGTTGATTAACCAGCTAGTATTGCTGCTGAAGCAACCAAGAAAACATAGATAAGAATATTTGCAATCATTGTGAATGTTCACTTTATTATAAATTCACTGTTTCTGCTCTTAATTTCATTATCCTGCAGTTTTTCTAGGTAAGCTGAAAAGAAGTTTTGTGCAAGAAAGCCTCATATATAGTATAATGAATATGTAGGATTGAAGTTCAAACTGGGCAAAGTGAATCCAAACTAGAGTACCTGGTCTTATCTACTCTACAATAGAGTGTTTCATTGTAAATGCTGCCCTCTTGTAATGTATTTGCAATAATAAAGCATGGTGAGCATGCATGCATGTATGGGACTGTTGCACCCATGTGGCTGTCAGACATAGGCGTTTCTCCCATAGTTGCTTGGAATGGAGAACGATGTTGGTGTGGCTGTCAGCACGCGTCCTCTAGACGATGGTTGATATGGATATGATCTAGAGCGCAAGAGGCCCATCACATTAGACAATTCGCCTCCATCACATTAGAACAATTCAAATATTGTAGCAAAACCTACATTTTTTCTTTGGGTGTCTTGACTTTGCAGGCACACATCAGGCACGATCCTCCACAGATGGCCAGCGTGGCTGAAGACCAGCCTATGTACAAGCCCTCTCCAATCTCGTACCTGCGGCGAAGTTACATGTGAGTTCACAATAAAAGGCAGCGTCACATGGTGCCATCACATTTGTGCAGACTTACTTTGTCCCAGGATAAAACTGGTCAAAGAACTGCTGCGTGATGTTGGCTGCATACCAAGACACGGCTATCATGGTGCAGATGCCTGCAACACATGTCAGCTTTAATTCAAATGGCCTCACCAGTGGATCAGGTCTTATTCCATTTTTTTAGAAATGACAAAAATATGCTTTTTTTAACTTTAAATTTGATTCTGTGACCTTCAGAAGAGTTCACATTTTCTGCACATTTGTTTGCGTGGATATCCTTTTGAAGCAGTTGATCTTGTGCACACAGACTGGAGTGCAACACGTGATCCACCTGTCTACTGTTTAATCTCACTGACCGGTTCTCCTGGGATGTTTGTCAGATGTTCTAAAAACCTGTTTTCCATGTGCGCCACTTGTTTCTGAATTGTTACCTTGCAGTAAAAAGAACACCCCTCCGATCGCAGCGATCCTCCCCTTCAGAAGGTAGTTCTCCCCTCCGATTTTGGAACACTGCATCCCAGAGAGAGTCGCCACAATACCCAAGGTCCCAAACACGATTGAAGCAATCATGAGCGCCCGAGAGGCCTGAATGTACCCTGCGGAGGAAATGATAATGAAAGATACACCCGTCCATCATTACCGGTCTCACTTATACAAGTCACAACGGTTTCAGCAGCTTCGAATCAAATCAAGTGTTGTGTTAAAAACGCATCGTCCCTTTTGAAATAACGACAGGCAGGTGGAGGTGATGGAAACAATCAAAATGTGACCTTTTTTCTTTGAATGCAGTGAACCTTTAACTTGTTGGATACTGATTATACAGTACGTCTCTGTGTTCACTGAGTTTACGCCTCTTATCTATTACTATCTTTGTTTTTCTGCTCCAGGCCTTTTAAATAAGATCCCATAAAGAAAAAGATTATACTCAAACTCTGAACGGTTTGTTTACAGAGAAACTGACGCTGAGATCGATTTTGGTTTTTGTGAACAGCTCCGAAGTGAAATTTATTCCCCCTGTTGTTTGTTTGAAACCAGGCTGTGGTTCAGAAAAAGCTCTTGATAGTAAATGGAGCACTAAGCAGACGTATTTCCCACATCCCATCATCCATAAACAGTCAGACCAGCCTCGGCGTTGACCACATACCATTTAGTGCCAGCAGAGAGGGGAAGTCGCGGCAGTTGTGGACTCCCGTAGAGTCCGTGGCACAGGACATCCACAGGTTTTCATAGATGGTGGAGGTGGTGATGACATTACCGTCCACCGTAGAGACTTTCCAGTAGCGGTTTGGGAGGGCCACTCCAACCATGAGCCAGGCAATAAACCCCAAAAAGAAGGCAAAGGCTTCCACTATCGCGTTCATGCTTCCTTTGAGTTTTTCTCCCAGGCAGGAAAGCTTTGGTGTGCTGGACCGTTAGCCCCAGACCTTCAACGTCCCGGAACACTTGTGATCAGCTCTAAAGCTCTGATGCTTTCAAAATCTACAAATGAATCATTAATTCCAAAGAACCCACTCAAGGTTTCCTCCATTGTTCTCAACTCTGTTTTCAGAGCTAAACAAGGAGTGTTGAACAAACTGAGGTGAGGTCCAACCTTCCAGCTCATTAATGACTGCAGACCTCCAGCGATTCCTCACCTCCTGACATCCGCTTTGAACTATTATTGATGGCACTCAGCTGCACTTCACCCTGAGAATGGTGGATGGAGCGGCCGAGTGGGTGGGTGGGGCCGCGGGGGCGAGCATCGCCCCGACCCACAGGTGACCAGGCTCTGGCCTCCGATCGGTTAAACCTGTTTGCTCATCCAACAGCTGAGCCTGACCAGGCGTCACTGGTTTAACAAATGAAGTTCGTTATCAGGTCTTTTTCACCGTGATGAAGGACTACCATGACATGTACGCAAGCATCTTTTTGTCACAATTATTTCTCTGATGCTTTTGTTTTGTTTTGTTTTTTTTCTTGCGGTCCGTGATGGGCACTGAGGTGTTTAAATAAAATGTGTGTGTCAGTAAAGGTGTGTGTCAGAGGAAAAAAGAAACGCCTCAAGTATTAAAGGCTTATAACACTTTTAGCCAGCTGTGTGAGGACTTTTCCTTGAATTATAAGTAAATTATTTCTTTTAGAATATTTGAAACTCTCAGCGAACTCTGACAGCGAATCGAAAATGTTTCAATCCCAGTTTGATTTGTTTTATATTGTACCTAATTGGACCTTACCTGCAAGTTTTGAATATCTACTGTATTATTATCCATGTTTTTAAGCATAAACTCCAGATATATTTAGAATTCACACTTTAAGGTTTGAAATGCAAAAGAAATATCATTCAAAAGTTTGTTTATCTCACTACGACAAAGTGGATTTTAAAAAATGCATCCTTGGCTGTTTATGCAAAGAAGTCATTATTGTATTTATATTATAATTACTTTCTCAGGTTTTAATCTCATATGCATTTTTGCTTACAAATTGATGAGAATTAATTCTGTTTTACTCACCTGGGAGAGCGAAAAGGGATGGAAAATCCCAACAGTTATAGATTCCCGTTGAATCGCTGGCACATGACATCCAAAGGTTCTCATAGATTGTGGAGGTAGTAATGACGCTGCCGTCTGTGGTGGATTCTTTCCAGTATTGGTCCTGTAGTGATATGAAAATCATAATCCATGCTACAAATCCTAGAAAAAGTGCTATCACCTCTAGGACATCTTTCATTGTGACGGACATCTATTGGTAAGTGTGATCTCTGCCTGCAGCCTCTGCTATCTGATCACTTGCAGGTTCTCTGCTTTCCATGTCCTTCTTGAACTCAAACCTACACTAATTTGAATATTGATTTGACGGCTGCAGCTTTATTATAACTCTGCTATTCCCGCCCAAAATTGATTTCACATGGCTAATCACGTTGCCATAGAGATGAACGTGTGCAATGAGCCACCCACTGGATGTAGTCATCATGATGATGATGTCGTCGGAGATGTCGTTGCTGACTTAGCACCTTAAAATCTACCAGATTTATCTGATTTTAATTGTTCACTCCACCCATAAAAATCAGGATAAAAGCAGATTATCGGGGTGCAGTTTAATTATGCTTCAACTCTCACCTTCTCCTCCTGCCTGTATCATCTTTTGAGGAACTGGTAGCCTGGAGG
Organism: Arothron firmamentum; assembly: GCA_016586285.1. Taxonomy (NCBI): domain Eukaryota; kingdom Metazoa; phylum Chordata; class Actinopteri; order Tetraodontiformes; family Tetraodontidae; genus Arothron; species Arothron firmamentum. Next base: position 25,725 of record BJFM01003181.1, on the reverse strand, counting down.
TTTGTGAGGTCATCTCAAGTTCCATTAGTAAATGCTGATGTAGAAACAGAATAGAGGGCTGCAAACGCTGCAGGAGGGTGATTGATCGACGGCAGAGAGGCTCTGCTTTGGCACAGCTTAGGCATTAGTGGCGGAACAAAAGATGCCTCTAAATCCCTTTTCTTTACGAATCCATTTTTCATGCTACGTACATTAACGCTGATGGCTGCTCTTTGGAACGGTGTTGACCTTGTACAGTGCTGTCAAACAAGACAAGTTGGACAAACATCTGGCTGCTTTTATAATGGATGACCATCATGTAGAAATTATGCATCTATGCAGCAGGATATTGCAACATAAACTTTGCAGTGCTCTGTGCAGGTTACTCTTACACAGACACAGACACACATACACACACACACACACACACACACACACAGGTATGTATAGGTATATATTCATATTGCAGATATGTGTATGAAAACTCACTTTGAGACATTAAATCTTATCAAATGTGCATTATCATTTGTTAACAGTAATCACAAGCATAGTCCAAAGTGCTGTCATGAACTTATCACTAGTATAGAGACATTGTGGTTAGAGCGTGTAGTCCTTTGTTAATGTTTTATTCCTGCGCCCTTCACTCAGCTGAAGTTTTTTTTTTATCTACTAGTGTCCTCATTGACCTCCTGCTCAGACAGAGAGTTTGTTTTAAACAGACCTGAAGTGGTTTCCCTGACTCTGCCTGCATGCAGGAGCCAGTCCTGGTGCATAATAATTTTCACTTTTAATACATTTTCAACAGAATTATTATTTTTTTTTTTTTTTCAATCTTGAAAAAATCTTTGATAGATGCAACAATGATTTCATGCAAAGATAGCCGTTCTGTTGTCTTTGAACCCCACCGAATTACAGTTAAAATAGGCTCCACAACAACAACAACAACATTAAAATAACAGATTTCAGGCAGTTTAATTTTTGTCATATCAGTTTTTGATGTTAATATTGTTCTTGTTGTTATTATATTGCTCATATTACCAGTTCTGAACACAATGAAATTTAAACAAACAATAATGGAAAAGGGCATTTTTCACTAGATCAAAAAGAAAACAGAGAATCCAACACCACCATAGCCATAATTTTAAAAATGAAAGCATTAAAATAAAGCAGCAAGAATGAAAAGAATCCATAAAAGTGATGATAGGATGACTCAGACCCTGCAACTCTAATTTCCTCAATCAATTCAAAATCTGAAAAGTTCTAATAGCTAAAATCTAATAATAATCATAATACTGATGTAGATTAATACAACTGTGATTACTCAGATTAATTTTAAAAAATCTCTATTCTAATAATTTAAATATAACGGCTGAATATCAATAATGCAATTTTAGCATCAGCCCAATGTTATTAGTCAGTAATCAATACCTGTTTGAAAGAAAAAGTTTCATTTTGCATCACTGAAACAAAAATAACTTTATGCAGCCTTTCAGCCATTCAGTTGAGCTAGATATAGACATGCATGTGTTCTCAGTAAAAGCTGTTCAAATAACCTCCTATTTGATTAACTTTTTACAGTCAGGGTGTGTGTTCTCTGACTAATAGAGTTTCGGTGAAGTCGCTGCTTCATTATGTTTTCATCAATCATTATGCGCGATAACCAGATGAATGACCCATGTATTGCTCTTAATCACACACGGGTCTTTGAAAATCATTCACCTGCTGAAGTGTCGGCAGGTGTACTGATGGGAACTTTAATCTACCCTACAAGAAAGATTTGGAAAAGAATAAAAATAGGTGCAACGTTTGAAAATTTCACTTCCACCAAGAAGTGGAAGGATAAGCAAGGAGCTCACCATCCCGGGACCACGCCTGGGTCAGGGTCAGAGGTCAGAGGCTGGTGGCTGAGCCTGTATCTACTGGGTCTTGCAGGGTTTAGCTGAATCCAATTTTACATTTGATTCCAAAGCTTGTTGATGGGATCATAGTTTATCCTCCTTTACAGGTTATCTACAGTATGTTTGAAAGACAGTGACTTTAAAAACTGATGTTAGTCTGGCTGATTCTGCACTAAATTCAATGTTTTAAAGTCAGAATAACACAGATTTATGATACACTGGGAGACGCTTCAGGAAATAAATTCAATTGTTACAATCACTCCAGTCAGCATTTTGACATTAATACTATTAATATATGTTTAGACTGATGAGAATCTCTAATTTTGATCATCTTTGCTGTATAATTTCCCTCTTTACCTGCTTTTATTTGTGAACAGAGGAATCAACTTTCCTTTGGACTCATTTGCTTTGCAGTATTTAATTCATGCTTACATCTACATTATTAAACAGCAACAACATGACAACTTTGGAATCACACATGCAGAAAGTATTAATATTTGATTCATTGTATTGCATAATGTAACAATACCAGCAGAGGTCTTAATGATTGGAAAAACATTTTCTGCATTTATAATATGTGTAATTGCCATAAAAAGCAAAATATTAGTATATAGAGTATATATATAGGGTTTAAATGCATATATTTTTCAGCAGAAACACTATAAATACATCTATGTACAGTTAATGACATGTACATTCATATATAAATAATAAATATCCAATAATTACAGGATTAACTGAATGAAATGGCATCCAGTGAGCCCATTCAACAGCTAATCTGGATTATTTAAACTCTGCTGCCGCTCACAGAATCGCACATCCGCCACCTTTGGCCTCCACGTAGTTTGGGTCCAGGTCGTTGGGCAGCTTGCCGTTCTCTCCCCAGATGTTCAGCTCTCCAAAGACGCCCGTCTCAATCATCTCCTCCTGCCAGGGGATCGGGATCTTGCCAGAAGCAAAATCGGTGTAGAACTGGCTGTCTTTGTTGTCCAGGACCACTCCTTTGATGGTGCTGAAGACGCCCACGTCGTCAATGTCTTTGGCGTAGACCATCTTGGGATCCGGGACAAATGGCGGCGGGAGAATTCCTTTTAGAGGAACACTGATGAGTTAAATGCAAATAGAGTGCAGATGATTGAAGGAGGGATTTTTGGATGTCGCTCACCTGCTTCCAGGCGGCCCCAGTTAATCTCTTTGAAGAACAGTTGACTCTTCAGCACATCGCAGTTGTTATTTTTGAACCCCAGGCGTTTGGCTGGGTCCTTTTCCAGCAGACCCTCACAGATGTTCTTGCACTCTTTGGTGAACTTCGGGGTGTAGGAAGCTGCGTCGTTAATGATCCTGCGAGCTACCTCAGTATTCTCAACCTGGATGAAATCAAATGAAAACCACATTTTCATCATATGAAGGACGGCCGTCAGTCATAGAGGTGTATTCAGTACCTTCTCTCCCCGCACTCTAAAGGGGCCTTTGGCTGCAATCATCTCATACAGAGTAACCCCCAGAGTGAAGTAATCCACGGTGTAGTCATACTCCTTCTTCTCCAGTAGTTCTGGAGCCATGAAACCTGCAGGCGCATTGTTTTATTAAGGCATAAAGCTTAAACCTGAGAAAATGGTCCCGAAATAGCTTTAACCCTAAAATACTGGAGTTTTCCACTCACCTGGGGTTCCAGCATATCCAGAGGTTTTGTCTTTGCCTGGTGGAAGTTCTACAGCCAGACCCAAATCTGACAGGCGGACATGTCCTGTAATGGAAGAGGCACACAATAATCGCACAACCAGGGGATTTTACACACAAATCTTTTCTTTCAGGCTTGGGAGCTCTTGTGTGTCTTCTGAAGATCTTTTTCGAAGCATACTGTGCGCTTCCCCTAACCTGGAGCTGGAGCTTTACCTCTGTTTAGCTTTATTTATGAACAAGCCTGTACAGTCACAGTCGCAGGTTCCGACATACGAGCGAGCTGCTCACCTGCATCGTCCAGCAGCACGTTCTCTGGTTTCAGGTCTCTGTAGACGATTCTGTGTTGGTGGAGGTGCTCCAGCCCACAGATGATCTGGGCCGTGTAGAAGCACGCTCTCTTCTCATCAAAACCTGGATTTTTCTCATCCACATTGTACATGTGAAACCTGTATGAAAGGTGGCAGTGAGATTTCGTGGGACTTTCAGGAGATTGTAACAAACGAGCGAGGAATAGCCACACATGGTGTGTCACGTGTTGCACCAGAGGGCCCTGTTTGTAAGTTAGTCGTGAGGTTTAACTACCTTAGGCCGCTTAGGAGAGATTAGATACTGTTCTCATGCTGTCAAGCACAGAAACTAATGTGTAGCCATGTATCCGTGCGCACCTGAGATCGCCGCCATTCATGATGGTCATAACAAGGCAGAGGTCAGTCTTGGTCTGGAAGGCGTACGCCAGCGACACAATGAAGCGGCTGTGAACTTTGGCAAGGATGCGCTTCTCCACGATCGCTCCCTGAACATGAGATATGATGAGCACATCTCTCAGTGTGTATCTTTAGAGCCATAATGGCTCCAGTCAGGTAGGGATACAGTGATTAATTTAAGAGAAGATGTTTCTATTTATGGGGCCATAAAATGCACAAAATGCAGATATAACGACCTTTTAATGTTTGGCCAAAGCCCAAATCATTCTACTGTGGCATCAGCACTTTACCTCATAGCCTTTGCGTTTCTTCAGTCTCTTTTTATCCAGCTTCTTGTTGGCGTACATTTTACCCGTTGCCTTGGCCTGGCATGCAAAAACCTCCCCAAAGCCCCCTTTGCCCAGGACCCTGAAGTCCATGAACCACTCCTCATCGATAGGCTGATTCTCCAGCCATTTGAACTGAACAAATCTGAGGAAGTACATGCTGTTCTTGTAGGGGGCCACAGCAGTCTTCTCCAGGTGTTTCAGCACCTGCATCTCACTCTCCTTGAACAGATCGCCGCGGACGTTCTTCAGATCTTCCTTTACTCGCGCGATGGCCTTTTCCTCCAGGAAGCTGCAAAAATTCTTGGATGATGACTCAAAGTATTTATTGACTATCTTTTGGGCCTTCTGGCCTCTTTCCTTCTCCTGGCAGATGGTGTAGTCTTCTATGTCTTTCCACAGCTCTCCAACATTTTTTTGGGCCACATCGCTGTTCAGAAACTGCTGGAAGAGGCGTTTGCCAATAGGCTGCTTGATGCACATGCTGTCAAAGGTTGTGTCTATGGTGGCCTTCATGGATTCACAATCTCTGATGTGGGGGAGGTTCAGCCTGGCACGCAGCTTCTTGTCACGCATGGTGGCTGCTGCAGCTCCATCCATGCTGCCCCGGGCTGAGACATAGGCAGAGTTTGCCACCACCGTCTCCAAACCACCGATGTCCATGGCTGCACCTTCGATGCACGCAAGAACATAATGGATGGTAAACAGAGTGAAGGCTTTGATAGAATTGTAGTGCTATAGAATTAAAACAAATGGGCAATTCAGTCAGTTCTATTTTAACTATATGTGCTTGATTATTTAGCAGAAAGGAACCTCATTGTATTTCATGTAATGAAATAAACATTACTTTGAAATCAGTATTAGTAACTGTGTTGAAATAATATTACAAATGTATTTAATGTTCACCAAAGTTTTCCATAACTTTGACCCTGAGTAAAGAGGACTTTGGCTATTGTGAAATTTCACCATAATTAATGCAGAAATATCCTTCATCAGACGTTTTCTTGCTTCGAAAGTAAAATGATGACTATCAGGCTAATGTCATTTTGGGAAAAGATTTCATTACACATTTATAAGGTCGTCTTCTCTTTTTTAATTTTTAGATGAAATAATTTTATTTTACTTCCTCTCACTTTTCTACCGCAAAATAACAGTGACAAGAGATTAACGTTCGCCGTAGGGAAGTTTGTAAATCCTGTAATACTGCCCCCTGGTGGCCAAAGAAAGTTGCCGCGCAGGTTGGGGTCTTGAAATGTTTTGCTTGCATCTGCAGAGATTCTTGCTCAACCTAAAATGGATAAAAGCCCTTTCCTGTTTTAGTCACTGATGAGATAATATGTGGAGGTTTGCTCAATTCAGTGGAAAAAAGTAGAAAATGACAGCTTCTTTTTAGAAATGGATCAGGAAGTGCAAAGTGGATCTAAAGATTAGTTTGTTAAGTCTGGGTGTTTATTTCATGCAAATAAGCTGCTCTGACTTGACCTGGTACATATGCTGCTAAAGCTGATGCAGCTGGTTGCTCAGGCGCTTTCCTAATTTACAAAACCCAATTAACACTGACTGTTGATACTAGAGACTTATGTGGAGATGACTAGTGTCATTGTCAATTAATCAGAAAATTTTAAACACATTTTAGACATGTGCTTAAACTCTAAAATGCAATTAACAGTCTTGTCTCAGTTTAAAGCATCTAATTTGTCTCCATAGATTCTGGCATGGCTCCAAATTGGCACAAAGATTCACGGCTCTTACAATCTGGCAAATGTGCCCATTGACTCAGTTAGGTTGAGTGATCGAAATAAACATCTGCAAGTGCAGAATCTTTGTCATTTATGAACTGAAGCTATGCACAAAAAATAGCACTCACCGTAGTTTCTTACTGCATCAAAAAAGACAAACGGTAACCTGGAGACATTAGGTTAAATCCCACAGAGAAGTATCCAAATCAGATCTTCTTGTCTTTGTTCTTCCATTAATCAACACAAACACAAACGCATCTCCTGTCCAAATCGTGACCTTTCTGTCCGTCCGCCCTTCCTCTCCCCCTTGTACCTGCAGTGTGGTCTGCTGAAAAGGTTGGGATATCACCTGAAATCCCCAGCAGGTCATTAGCTGGTGAGGATTATACCCTAACATTATTGGAGGGAGCCACTCGGGCGAGGCTATTAGTGTGACTGGACAGCAGGATTGATTACTGAATGAGGACTCCTGCGCTTACTCAGAGCATAGATCTGACTGTTCACACTGAAATCCATGTCTGCTTTCAGCAGTTGCTTTTTGACATAGAACTGGGAAGGATTTACTGTGGCTCATGCAGCGAATGCAGAGAATAATTGTGATCAATGCCAAATAAATGATCCTGGCAGTGTTTCTGCAAGACACCATCGAATTAGAAGAATAAAATAAAAACAATAGCAATGAAACAAAGTATGCAAGAAGCTGTTTGCTCAAAATTGACCATTAATATGCAGTGCAAAGGGGAACTGGAGGTAGTTGTTATCTCAGCTTGTACAGTCGTGATAAATTTGACTATAGTTTGGCACATTTTGTATATTATTTTTATATATATATATATGCTTGGAGAGCAGATTTTAAAAAAAACTGAGATCTGCAATCTGAGGGGACAATTACCTGTGTACTGCCCCCTTTGTACTCCTTATTAATAGTCAATTTTGAGCAAACAGCTTCTTGTATTCTTGAAAACTGGATTTTGTGTCAACAACAAACCAAAGTAGGTTATGGACATTGATGGGAGGTATCAGAAGTCACACCACAACAATCTTAATGGTGAAAGTCACATTTTAAAATATTTTTACTCAACAACAGTAGTGCAGAAACTCTTTTTAAAATGAAAGAAAACGTAGCTCGGTTCAGGTCTATTTAAACTCAAAAGAAGCACAAGCTCAAATCCGCTTTAAAGGAGCTGGAGGTGAAACAGATTCTGTCAAGTCTAATCCAGCTCAGTGGCCAAGAGCAAACCTAACCTTTCCAGACATGGAGCTGACTATCCCTCAGAAATAACCCCAACGCACCTCAGAAAGCTGAAGAACACATTAAAATCACCTAGGTAACCTAGTTTGGAGTCATTCATCCTCTTTAGTGTCTCATTTTCCACAATAGCCTGATGGAAAAATTACATATTGCATTTTCTAGATGCATTTCTGCATAGTTTAACTTGTTCAGAGAGAAATCTGATAATATTTGCAGCCAGTGTGTGTGCAAGATGTGAGTGAAGTTCAAATGATTACATAAAAATTGTGCTGGGAACCTTTAAATGTTAGCCTGTAATTGACTGTGACAGCACTGCCCTGCTAACCCACAAAACTTCAGCTCCACTGCCTGGAGAAGATCACCTGGTACTACCAATGGTAAAGATGCATTATAATTTCTGAAGCAAGTGACACTCTTCATGCACGAAAAACTGCTTTTAATTAATTATTTTGAATAAGGAGGGATGAGTTTCTTAATCCCTCTTTCACTAGACCAACAACTTCTCTGGTGAGCTGAGAAGCACGCTCTTATCAGGAAATAGCAGAGTCAATTATAAAGACTGCAATAACAGACAGGAGGCCTTCCGTAAAAAAAAAAAAAAAAATCATTCGGAAACTTTCTCTTTGATGCGTTTTAACGCTGTATTCGGAAACACTTTTTGTTTTAAATTGACTTTGATAAAATAGATTTGCTGTGACTGAAAAACAATGAATGCTGCCATCTGGTGGTCAGGCTTAGGAAAACAGATTGTCTTTATGGGAGACGGTCTATTATATCTTTTTCAAACACCTGGCCGTAAGAGCACATTTATGTAGCCAATGTTTTCGCCTTGAAAAGCTTCCACTATTCTCAAATTGACGTTGGATTACAGCGGAGGAGGAAAGTAGGGTAGGTACAAAATAAGATCAGAAAACCCTATTTAAATTATGCACCTATATAAGGTACTAAAGCTGGAATATTAAAGTCTTAAATGTAAATTATTGCTATTATATATTTCTTTATATACTATATAAATATTTAGGAAACCATGCTGCATCTAAGCGATAATGTGTCACGGACGGCAACAGGTGAAAGAAGTAGAACGGCAAAGTGCGTCAAGTACTAACTTGCCTACAACTTTTTTTATTTATTATTATTATTAATTTCCAAAAACACATACAAATTACATACATTATAAAATACAGTATATCACACAACACACCATACATACTGTGTACACTATAATACAAACAGAAATATTCGAGGTGTATTCAACCAAAATGAAACAAAATCCATAAACATACCAGATAACAAGATAAGGAGCTACATGATAATGTATACTAAGTCATCACACGTTATATTTGTCCATAACAGATGCAGTTTTAGGAGCTTTTTTGCTGTTAAGTCCATTGACAGTATTAGAGTATTGTTCCAGTTTGTTTAGAAAACGATTAAAGCTGGGTTAAACTGCCTACAACTACAGTGTATTTGTGGCGACGGGCCACAAGATGACAATTTTGTCACGTTCACAAAGATCCAGGTGCATAAAGAGCTGTTTCTGTTGGCTGATAAGGTGAGCGTCAGACGTACATACGTACTAAGTTAACGTCACACCACCCGAGGGATGAGACATTTACGGCACCGTCAGTGTGTGGGACAATTTGGTTTCTATGTCTCCAGACTTTTTATTTTTGGGACTTACAATGATGTAAATGGTTAATCTTTGTTTTTTAGTTTTTTCCGAGTAAAAACAGTGTATAAGACATTATGAAATTAATATTGAAGACATATGCACTACATATGACAAAACAATTCAAAGTTAAATGACATTGTATAACAACCCCGTAAGGGAAAACAATAAAGATATAGACTCATTCAACGTTAAAAAAAAAAAATAGCAGAAATTGGCAACTACAATGTATATATGACCCTAACATTCACGTAACCCCACTGTCTTGCCTATACAACAGTAGAGATCTTAACTTTCTGAATTTCAATTCGCGGGTACTTCATGAAGTAACCATGTCTCCTCACTGATGCGCCGCTGTACTACAGTTAAAAAGCCAGGAGGCGGAAATACGACACCTCGGCTGTCGTCAGTGTCATCTCATTACCGACCCCGACCACCACACCGGCGCTTCTCTCCATTTCCCCCAGTATAAATCACAGTCGTGTCTGGTAGCTGGCCTGAATTCCCCCGCATCTGCTCTTCCCACCCTCCGCGATGGATTTCATTCTAAGCGGGGTGGCGGCATGTGGAGCGTGTCTGTTCACCAACCCGCTGGAGGTGGTCAAAACCCGCATGCAGCTGCAGGGAGAGCTCCGGAGCCGCGGCACCTACCAGGTTTTCTACCGCAATGTGTTCCACGCTTTCTACACCATCGGGAAAGTTGACGGACTCGCAGCCTTACAGAAAGGGCTGGCACCGGGGCTAGTCTACCAGTTTTTCATGAATGGAGTTCGGCTGGGCTCGTACGCCATCATCGAGTCTTCCGGGTACATCCACACAGATGGACGGGTCAGCGTGGTGAAGAGCACCATAGCTGGCTCGGTGGCTGGAGTGGTGGGGGCCGTGATGGGCAGCCCCATATATTTGGTCAGTGGCCTGTTTCTGCTGCTTCTTTAAGATATCTGATGTCACTTGCAGATAAATAAACACCAAATGTAACTTTTGTCAGGTTAAAACTCATCTCCAGAGCCAGGCTAACTCATCCATAGCAGTTGGACATCAGCATAAACATCAGGTACAGTAACGCAGCAGATCAAGAAGAAATGGCCTACAAAAGTAACCAGTTCTCCCACTTTCTGATAGGGGATGATTCACGCCTTAAGAGCCATCTACAAGGAGCATGGCGTCATGGGGTTGTGGAGAGGCTCCAGCGCGGCCGTGGCCAGAGTCAGCGTGGGGTCAGCGGCACAGCTCTGCACATTCTCCTCCTCCAAGGAGATGGTTGTTGACCTTCAGGTTAGAATGTTCTGACATGTATCTGTGGGATCCCCACAGCAGGTTTCCACATTTGCGTCAGTGACCTTAAAACTTTAAGACTATTTGGGCATGTTGTAGTGGGACAACGTGGCCATTTAAAAATCAAACATTTACTTGGAGATATGTGTGATATGTGCACGTTTGTAGTCTGGACCTCTCACTAGAACCTGACTTTAAGCAGGGTGAAGTCAGGAATGAACTTCACCCTGAAGCAAGGTGAATTAGCTATCCATTTACCATTCCACACTTCCCCTCTTGTGGTGGAAACATTTGCAAGATCATGTGTACACACTGCAGGTTGTGCCAAGACTCGGAGTTTTTACGTTTAAATACGTTGGTTGGCTGATTCAGTGAGTGGATGGGGTACAGAACAGTAATTGTGACAATGACAAAGCCCTTTGCATTGCAATGTTCTGGAATTGAAATTCGACTCCTTTCGCCGGGCCCCTCTGAAAACATGTAGGTTACATCACTGACCAGCAGGACCCAGGCTGCTCTTAGAGAAGTTTTAAAATCTGTTCAGGATCTGATACTTCAATCAAGAATCTTACTAGAATGACATTTTTAAAATAATCTGTATTAATTTACGTTTTTTCTAAATATAATTTATTGAATATGTAATTTTTATTTAACTTTCATAAATCCAGCCCAGCATTTCTTTTATGACCCTAAGTGACCTCTCAGGGAGCATGTGTTGCTGGAGCACATATACTGTTTCTTTTTTCACGCTGTTGGTTCTTTCAGGTGTTCCCGAAGGACAGCTGGTTGGTGGCGTTGTCCGCCGGCATGATCAGCAGCGTGGTGGTGGTGCTGGCCATGACGCCTTTTGATGTTGTCAGCACCCGACTGTACAACCAGCCTGTGGATCACTTGGGCAAGGTGAGGCTTTTTACTCATTTATGGGTGATGATTTCCAGTGTCTTTTTTTTTCTAATCAGTCTTGAATTCTAACTGCAGGGCCAGCTTTATAAAGGGTTTGCAGACTGCTTCTCGAAGACGCTGAGGAAGGAGGGTGTGGTGGGACTCTACAAAGGCCTGGGAGCTTCGTACTTCCGGCTCGGCCCTCACACCATCCTGTCCTTGTTCTTCTGGCACGAGCTGCGCAAGATGTACCAGCAGGTCAGATAGCACCTGGGGCCAGGACGGTGAGGCATGGGTAACTCATTAGGATTGAAGAGTGTAAGTCAAATCTCTCAATTAATGAGTATTGTTATGAAGGAGAATCCATCATTTCATTACAGAAAAGAGAAAATAGGAGGGAACATAAAGAAAAAGGGGAATGTGTGAGGTTGTGAGCACGTCTGTGTGACAGACGTGCTTCAGGATTTGTTCGATAGACATGAATTCAGATGTGATATGAAATGGCAGCTGCTTTAAAGGCCTTGTGTAGCTGGCAAAGACATGAACGTTGAATCATTTATACCATTCCAAATAAGAGAAAATGGCAAGTTTTAAGATGAGAAAAATGGAAATGAAGTATTTTCAGGTTCAAGACTCAACCTGGTTTAAGACTCAAGACTAGACTAGAAAATGAAACGTAACTTTGAGTAGTGCTATTAAGTAAAATACTGACCTTTTATTTAATTGAATTTTAGGAACATTAAATTGCTTTTTAATATCAATAGCTGATGCAACATACAGTTTATGCAACATACAGTTGACTGAGAAATGAACTCTAGGCACTCAAGAAGAGTCAGAACTGAAATAAACCAGGTGCATTAAACTGCAGATTTTTAAGAAGAAAAGGCACTTTTCTAAATGAATAGAAATGTAGGAGCATTTTGTTTGGGGATTTTTTTTACATTTCCTTTTTGGGAACAAACCAAAGAGGAAACCTAGTTTCCTTGTTCATCACCATAAACAGCTGTTCATGCAGTGAAACTGCTGAAGAGTGTCGTTAACGATGAATGTAGTGATGCAGGTTTGGTGTGCTGATTTCTGTAAGACATCCTCCAAACGTAAGAGAGACAACAGCGTGTTATGTTAAGAAAGTAACTGTGTTTCTGGTGGGTAAAACTACCTCTGCTGTCATGTGAAAACACTTACTGACTTCATTTATACCACAGGAAACAAGGGACAGAGCTACAGTTTTATAATAGCTTAAACAAATACTTGTTTTACGCATGTGTTTTGTTTTTTTCTAAATTTTACTGCCACTTCACACTTTCAGGAAGCCAGTTAAACATTCAGTAGTGCAGTTAAAAATTGTCAAAGGCAGTGACATTTCTATAATGTACACTTATTATCTTCTTGATGGTTACCTTGAAATGCCTTTATTTTATTTTATTTTATTTTATTTATTTTATTTGATGCTTTTACACCATCCTTAAAGCACCAGTTGGTCAGTGTATGTGATTTCGTGGATGAAAACACTCCAGTTTTTAATCTGTGTGCCCTAATCACTCAACCAGAATAAAGTGTAGTGAAGATTCCTGGCTTTAAACTAATTTTTAAACAACTTTTCTGGGTCACCTGAGATGGGGAAAATGAATGATCTTCAAACAAGCAAACAATGAAAGTATCATGAGTGTGTGTTGGTGTGGTCCCAGGACCTGGAAACACAACAATAAAGTAATCATGGGCCAATGTTGGTCGTTCTTTGTTAAGTACACAGAACTCTGCAGTAAACTAACACCAACTTTTGAAGATCTGGTGCCTGAACAGACCACAAAAGATTTCCATGTTCTTTTGTTGAACTTAATTCTTGTGCTTAGGCGCGTTTATTCAGCATAACAATCCTCTAAGTGATTGCACATGTCTGTTTTGTTTTCAAGATGATGGACAAAAATGAGTCAGAACATTGAGCAGAACTGCGTGTCCACACACTAACAGGTCACATCTATTAATTATGGTCAGTCCAATAGCTAATCTGTTCCACTCATAAGGAGAGAATGTTGCTTTCTGACAATAGCTTCAACAAACCAGTTCCAGCTGGGCAATATTCAGAAAAGCTGAAAAATCAAATCAACCAGACAAACAAAGAGACTTGTTGAGTTCAGATTCTGATCGGTTAATATTTCTGATTTTTATTTTTATTTAGTTTGAAGCAATAATCATTTAATGCACTCCAAATGTTGAACATTATTTTCTGTAAAGCACTGAAAAAGCAAATAAACTGTCAAACTGTTGACTGGTGTTGTGATGTTTCATGATGATGATTGTGTATTGGTAAAGTGGTGCTGCCACTTTGAGACAAGGTTGCAAAAACACACTTAACTAGTCTCAGCACAGTTAGGTGTGATGTTACCGGGAACGTCACCCTAAAGGTCACAGATGGTACACAAATGAATGAAAGTCTTAAAAAACATCTATTATGTTGTCATATTATTGATTCCTGGGGTTCTGCTGTACGGAACCATTATTACACTATGTTGTTGGAGCCAAAACCAAAGGAAATGTTTCTGTGAGTTTATGATTTATGACACCTGATAAGGAATCCAAAAGAACAAAATATCTGCCTGCGGCTTTTGGGCTTTGGGATGTGTTTCTTTGAAAAAATGAAAACATAGCACAAAATCATTTGTCGGAAGAAATGAAGTCACACTCACACCAGCTGCTCTGGAGGAGAGTAAAAGCAAACATCAAGCTGGGTTCTATTCACACCCTAAGAGGTATTTTTTAATTAAAGAGAATATTCAAACACACTCAGCTGACAGGGTCATTCAGTTCACTGTTCAACACCCGGCAGACAGTTTTACACCAGGCTGGCAAAAAACAGGCAGGCTGTGTCATTAGTGCACGATGTTGGAGGTCATTCTGTTGGTCCTGGTGGAGCTCCTGCATCGAGGCTCAAGTGTTACTGGGCAACACTGGATAGCTTGTTGGCGGTGCCTGGGCTCTCCGTGCATCACCAGCAGAACATAGACCACTTTTATTAAACTTTCTGTTTGAGTTTTAAACATCCTGACACGTTTTAAAACTGAAGTAAATCCATAAAAGGAGCTGTTGGCCATTCCT